>OMNZ01047229.1:15707-31407 GCA_900303255.1 Lesueurigobius sanzi | reverse complement strand
ATAAGATGCAGCACCAAATCAAGTTGGACACTGGTGAAGAAAGAGTCTCATGTAGCTAACATCATCAAAACAAAACACAAAAGAGTGTGGACTGCTGAGGAAAAGGAAATCTTTGACTGCACTTTTGCTCTGTGGCGTTATTATCACTATTTTCAGATTACATTTGGCCAAAAGTAACTCAAATGTAACACAAAGTAGTGTAACTCAGTTACATTTGTGCAACAGTAATATGTAATACAAACATATTACAGTTTTAAAGTTACGTCTTTAAAAATGTAATATGTTTATTCTATATTATAGAATATATTACAATTTTAAAGTAACTTTTGCCCAACACTGATCAGGAACATGTTTGGCATCGCTGGCATCTTTGTTTATGTTTAGTGTTTTACCTCAAGGTTCTTGTGACGGACGAACAAATATTCTGAATTTTCCGCAGTGTGGCTTTAAGGCAAAGTAGTTACGCTCCATTTGACAACATTCTAAAGAATCAATATTTTAAAATGATGGTGTCTCACAGGTACAAATTCTGTGGTGGTAACTATAGTAACATATAGGACTCTCCCATAGTAAAAGGATATATTGACACTGATGTATCAATTACACAGCATGAACACAACCTATTCAGTACTACTTTCCCATTGCATGTTTGAATCCTATGTTGTCTTTATGTAAATACCTCCTCAAATCTTCCCAGGGGCAAACAATGCCTATACATAAACATATACAAATGAGATAACAAGGTAACCACAGCAGGCTTCAGCAAGTCTTTGATACCAAAACACCGTTCTACTGAGGATTCTAATAAGATGTCCTTTTTTCCCTCTCTCCCCCTCTTGTTGATATACCATCTGGCTCGCGTAGTCAGAAGCATCCCTTTAGGCCTGCAAATAATGACTTTCCATATCCACACATCTAACCTGGGCAGGCCGGTGGCGCTGGAGGGGGAATGGGTGACACTTGAAGTCCCTCCCTCCGCTTTGCTGGTCTTTACAGCACCGCCGACGCTGGATGTTTTTTTGACGGCGCATGGCGGCAGAGCACGGCTGGCAGGATAAAAGGCTGTGGTAGCGCCCCCCTCCATCATCCAGCCCCCCAGGAGAAGCCAGGCATGAGGGATGAGAGAGGGGCATGGGGCCCAGCAGGGGGCATGCATGTTGAGCATGCATTAGGTGCTTTTGCTTTTGGCTGCTTCAAAATGCTCTTGACTGTTGTAACCTGGAAAAGCCTTACAATGGGTTGCGTTTGTGTTCTAGTTTGATGATGTCATAGTTTCAGGAGGAGGGCAGGGGCCAATACAGCTCTATCGGAAAGAATCTGTTTTTGAAAGAAATATCTACAAATGTTGAACCTGATCATTATTTGGTAGTGTGTGGATCCATAAATCTGCCAGATTAATTTTTGAAAGTCCAGAATATTGTCACACTTAAAGGCTGAAAAAGAATACAATGTAATTTGTGTAAGTTTTTGTTTCATGTGTAAATATCCAGTAATTACCACCACCAAATCTATTTTCTTCTTTCTCTTTAGACTCCTGTGATGTCATGTAAATGTAGCCTATTGTCCTCCTTCAGTGTATTGGATATGCAGTGGTTAGTGACATAGACTGTCCATGTAAACCGTTTTTAGTGATTGTGCTTGCAGGCTAGTTTTTGTTTGCTTTGGAAAGTTGGGAATATGTATGGACAACTAAAAGTTTAAACTTCCGGCCCCTCTTTCTATGTTGTAAACAAAACAACAAGAAAAATCAGCTATAGGGCCTTTAAAGGTAGAGTAGGATGTTGGATTTTTGCTAATATTTCATAAACTTGACCTGTCTGTTATCTGTTATCAAAATATTTGCATGGTAAGCATGTTCATATCAAATAATCATATCAATTCACTAATAGCAACTGTAAAGATAAATAAACAGTTTGTGTTGGTTTTTTAAACAAATATCCAATCAGAAAGCAGAATGAGCCCCACACTTAGTTGTCAGGAAATGGATAAAAGTTAAACCAGTTGGCAATAAGCATGAAAGGACTTTTACTCATTAATAACATTAAAGCCCTGTCCCCGGTCAACACTAGCGCTTACACAGGCCTATTGTGAATTTAGCTGTAACATCTGTCATTGAAATAAGATAGACTCTTTTTACACATGTTCCATTGCGTTTTTCTAGCTAGCTCATAGCAGTTCAATAGCTTCTTCTTCTTACCATCACAATTCAACACATAGTAACTTTATTAGCGCCGTCCAGTGGGTAAATCTGACACATTCACTTTGAAACGTATTTTAGTATTGTAGTAAAGTATTTTAACTTGTGCTATTTAAACAATACTTTTAACCAATATTCAACAGGCCCTCAGTAGTTAGTGATGGTCTATAAGTCTAAATGTATTACACATTTAATAGAATGCATGTAATTGACCATCTGGGCCTGATTTTTGATGCATGTCTCTTCTTGGAGTCGTGGAGAATTAAGTGTGGACCGAAGAGACGAGCTTTCCTGTAGACAAGGAACGAGGGTGCGTTTTCAGATCCAATCAGGAGCGGAGGGAGCTACATTGTTTACTTTTAAGATCTCTCTCTCTCTCTCATGATTTTCCAAACTGATGGACTTCGGCTTTAAAGCTCAGCAACAGGATTTTGTAGATGCCGAGCTCCAGCTGGGGTATGTCCAAACCTTGTACCTGTGTCCATGTAGCTTCAGGCAAGGTCACTTTTATGAACTACTAAAAGCACATTCCACTTAGACCAGGCAAGTTTATGTGTAGAGCACAATCCATGCACAAGGCAATTCAAAGTTACATAGAATTACAAGAAGGTAAATAAAATCAATCCATAAAACATAAGTATAATCATGAATAATACACATTAACAGAGTGCAGCGCAAAATATACTTTCAGTGTCATCACAGCTATAAGAAGTTTTCAGCCTGGATTTAGACATCAGACAGAAACCATGAAGAGACTTGTAAACGAGCAGAGCTGTTTAAAAGTCTATTCTCTGAGGTGCAGAGACCTGAGCACTGGACTAATATGTGTTTCTCATGATGTTGTGCTCTTTCCTCAAAAAAAAATGTTATGTTTCATTGATACGTTTTCAATATGTATATATAGGCTGTTTCCCATTGTAGTCTCCCATTGTAGTCCACCTTGTGATGTCATTAGGGGATGATCCATAGCATGTTTTTTATTTCCATACTCATCACATACTCATTTTTTAATATTCATATTTAAACTTGCAGCTATTGTTTTAGGCTCATTTTCACTGCTCAATGGGCCAGTGTGCATTCTGACAGTAACATGGTGGCAGTGTGCTCAGAGATCAGGGCTATACTGTACATCATTTTAAACTGTAAAATCAACAAAGGCTAAGGTTTCCAAAAGAACTTGAAGTAAGCCTGAATAATGTATAATGGGACCTTTAAGGACACAAGCATGCAAATACAGGGGCAGTGGGAAGAGGGGTGCTTCAAATGTCAGGTCACTGTGAGGAGAAGCCAGTGGCATGTGATGGGAGATGTTGGCTGTCAGAAAATGTGTGTCCACTGTCTGCATAGGAATACTGAGGATTCATAAATGTATTCATATAGTACTTAAAGACGGTGTCGAACGAGACATGCTTCATGGCAGTTGCAGGGGTCACAAGCACTGTGCTGGGCTGATGATGTCAAGACACAAAAAAGAAAGACATTTACACTATATTTATTATAATTCTGAATTGAAAATGGTTTAGATTTGTGAATAAAGCATTGCCAAGTTAAAATTGCGGAAATTAAGAATATTTTACCTCAATTTGGTATTTCTGAATTGTCAAATAAAAAACAAATGCCAGTGGATTATAGTGAAGTATTTTTGGACTTAAAATATGAAAAAAACAACATCTTATTTCAAGTCAGTTGCCTAACTTTTAGTACAATGAAAAGTTGTTTTATTTTTAATTAGATGCAAAAACACGTTTCCCTGATTTTTTTTTACTTACTTTTGAAATCAAATTTGCTGAGGCAACACTTGTCATCTCCTGGTGGGGTTTGTAACAGGCATTAGAAACAGAAGAGTTCATGTGTGGGGAGTGAATGGCCTGGCGACACCTCTGGGGAGGCTGCAGGGCCTGGGTCAGCCATATGGTGGCACACGCTCCCGGAGGAGCCTGCCCAATAGGACGCTTGACTGTAAACACTCTGAGTCAGGCTGCATGAACACACAGGTTACACAGAGGCGAGTGGAGGCTACAGTCTGTGACACAGCAAGAAGATTGTTCACTGCATCTGCAAGGATGAAAGGAACTTTATATGGCAGAGTCAGACCGTATGTAAAGTCAGCTTTTTCAAACGTTTAACCATCACTCTGCTTTGAGCAGGAGGAGGAGAAGAGGCAGCACAGCCTGCACAATGTTGTGAAAGTAGACAAGCACAAGCTGAGCAGAATGCTATATGCCATCCAAACACAGAGGTTAAAGGCTATAGACCAGCAATCAAACACTGGTGTGCGGGTTGAACCACATTGGTAAATCTCCTATGGTGAATTGGTAGGAATTGTCCCACATCGTAAAGGAAATCAAAATGCTGAATGTGTTGCCACAGGAGGACAAGCCAGCTTTGCAAAAAAGAAAAGTTTTTGGAGACAGTTTTTAAGCGGTTTTTCACATTCTACAGTCCCCATAGGATTCTATATTCTTTCTTTCTGGTTCTTTCTGGAGTCACTCTCACCACTATGGGATATCGCAGCAGGGTCAGCTCCCTGCCATGAGGACCAAAGACATTCAAAGATTTGGCTTGATCACGATTATCTGTTTAGCTTTTTATTGTTAAAACAAGATCTGTTTCTCTCATCAAAGTAAACTTTAAGAGATTTTCTCAAGCCCAGGCCGGGGGAAATATGACGACAGCGAGGAGGACACCGGTGCAGGAAAGTCTGAAAACAAACAGTTCAGTGATAATTTGTAACTCGTATTCAGCTGAGAGCTAACCTAAAGCTGCTGAGACACCTCAGCAGCTCTCAGCACTTATGCAGCATCAGTAGGCTTATTTTATTTTGTCACATTTTAAGGAGAAGAGGAAGAAGCTGCATACATCTGCGGCAATGGATCTTCCGCCCACAGACCATCATTCATCCTGGCCTTTTGTACATGGCTGTAGTGGTAGGGGAAACCGGAGCACCTGCAGGAAACCTACACATACGTTGAGAACATGCACATTCCAGAGACGTCTGGCCCAGGAATTTACCTTGGAACCTTCTTGCTGTGAGCGCCAGAAGCCAGTTATATCTTGTTGTTACTTGTTGTAATCTGAAGGGGCAAAGTTTTTTTTTTTTTTTTTTTTAACGCACAGAACAAAGAGGACATTGTATCAAATAACGTGAGTATTTTTGTCTTCCTTCTTAGATGATTGTTTTACTGTATGTTTGTTTTTTGGTAATTTTTGGTTGGCTAACAGTGATTGCTTCTTTGTTTAAAGGATTTGTGCTGTCCTATTTGTATCATTGTGCGCTGTGTATTTCACCATACAGACTGGTGGTATGTCGAGACCCCAGAATCTTTTCATGTGGTACTCATGCTGACAAGTTTGAGAACCACTGGTCTAAAGTTATCCACCTTTGACTCCAAACACTCTCAAAATCGCAGACTTCATTGCTTTATTTATGTACCTGGTTTAGTCACAGTGAGAAGAATGCTTCGCACCTCTTTTACTGATTGATTTTACCCAAACTTTGCAAATTCCTTTCAGGACTGTGGAGCAGGTTAACACATTATCATGATTATCTTGTGATAGAATGTCTAGCTCTGGTCTTGCAGCGAGAATAAGGCATCTTTTCCTAGCATAGCCCAGGGCTCCAAACTTGGTATGCTGTTTCCCTTGTCTCACTGCTGTGTTAATGAGGCGTGCTTTTAATTACATCCACTGATGACTAAATAGACCCACTGCAAACACCGCCAGCTCAATAACATGCCAGTCTTGCAGCGAAATTCTGCTTCCCATTCAGGGCCGTTTGTCGCTTTGTGCAAGCTATGTGCAAAATCCTGTCTGGTGTATTATGGCAGATCTTCTGGTTAGTCAATAGATAAATAATGTACTGTAAATAAATACATGAAATCAAAACTCATAAGTTCAGTTTTCTAAAATAAAGTGCATGTCTTTTTTTTTCTTCCTATTTTAGTTTTATTGGATGTGGTAAGTTTTACAGCAATTAATGAGAGACGCTGCAGACGAATAGGAAAAAGAATTTGAGAAACTTTTACTGACATAAATATAACAAAATAAAATCTATCGCAAGCATAGAACGTATATTAATGATGGAGATATAATTGGCTAGCTCTGGTCGAAGCTGCTAGCATAGGCCTTTGTTTCCGGAAGCTGGAAGTGCCCATTGACTTACATGTAAACTTCTCTCCTCTTTAACTCATTATTGGAAGTGCTTGTCTTACCACGCACTACACCACCCTGTTCTTTGTCTTTTAATATTTTCAACATTAAAAGAGAAGGTAACTCGCACATACCTTAATATGGCACATAATAACAACATGGCGGCGGTTCAAATGGTAGCATGTATTGGCTTCATTAGCCCGAGCTGAACGCTATGGGGAAACTCACGTGGGCTACGTCCATCTCTATTCACGGTCTATAGGCGCCTTCATGTGAACTGGGGAACTCATTTTCCCCAGATGAAAGTCCGTTGCTCCCAGTTGGTTTATGTGCTTTCTATGGCGGAAAGTGCGGATTTTGACCACCAGATAAAACTTTTTATATCTAATTAGCGTTTAACAGAGCTAACTATTTACATCTGGTGTTAGCATCTCAAAAGCTAAACGTTGAATTGTTTGTTTAATAAAATACCACATACAGTAAATGTTCTTTATGCTAGCATTAATGTCGGACATTTCTCTTGCAGATATGTTACTCCGAGGACAGCGTCAGTGAACAGTAAACTCGTGAAAGTAGCAGTGTTTAACCCAAAAGCTCATATTTAACAATAAATTAAGAAGAAGTTTATGTCCGCGTCAGATGCGGAAGTCGGGAAGCTTGTTTTGACCCCAGATTCCCAGTTGTTTGCCCCAGTTGAGCGAGTGTTCCTGTGCATTTTCCAACTGGGAAAAACATTTTCCCCAGTTCCCGAGGTCCACATGAAAGCAGCATATGATCAAAAGTGAAGTGTGAAGATTAGTCGGTTTATTTGTTTTCAGGTGAAAGTTTCAAAACCCGAAACAGAAAATAAATAAATGTTTCACCTGCAATAGTCACGGGGGAAGATTCAAAGATTCAAAGTATGGTTAAAAGCTGTAAAAAGTTTATTTTGCATAATGCTCTCCCTTTAAAGTGTGTACAAATATTTCTCACAGTAAATGATGCGAGCAAACAACTGGCATACATGATGTGTTGGTAGCCCTCCTCATATGATCTGATAATGCTGCTTATAGATGGAAACAGCTCCGCTCATAACCAAATTTGCACAACTGACAGCTTTTCTGAATCCAAATTCAAATCCATTATGTGCCAAAATGTTTGACTAGACAATACAGTGTTCAGGTGTAATTCACTGTCAGATTGTAGATGAGACATTGTCGTCCTTGGAGAGTCCCATTGTTGAAAGTTTTCAGTCAAGTTTCAGAGCCGGAGCGTGTCATTTTCATTTTGTTTGGCATCTTTGAGCCGTCTTGGGGAGTCGCTGTGCACTTTAAGAGCGTCTGACATGTTACCACTAAGCGCCTCTTGGTCTTCATCTCTAATGGAGCATGGCTTGCCTTTTGTATCCATAATGCATGCCGTCTTTGAGGCTGTTACAGGTGCCACTGAGAGACTCCTTATCAGTCTTTCCTTGTTGATATGCCCACAAACACAAGCGTTTCGCCCTCTCTTACATTACTCCAAAGATCTAATTACGCATTCCCAAAGCAGCATGGCCTTAGCCTGCCTCACCTGCTTGCTAATTAATTTGCTATGTTTATGCTAGCCATTATAACCTTGACAGCTCGTTAGCTTCAAGGGTGCTTTCATGACAAATTACTAGGCTGGATGTGTGACACCTCGCTGACTTGCCGGTGGTGTCCCGTGCTGGGGACAAAAGCCCAGATGACTCTGTGTCTTGAAGATATGAGATATTCAAATGCAGTCACTAACAGTGAGGGACTCTCTGATGCCTGATGTCTAATGTTAATGTTCTCATTTGAATATGAAAGAATCTTTGCCATTTTTGGTGGATCAAAAAAAGTGAGGATATGGGGTGCGAGTTCCTAAGGCATGACTGACAAGACAATAGGAAAGTTTTATAGTCATGTCGCCTTTGTTTCTCAGAATGTGTTGGCAAAAATATAGTTGTCAGGTTTAGTCAGTGTTAGGTACATATAAAATGTAATTGATGAAGACTATAACACTACGACTAAATCTCCTTTGACACTTTTATTTATTAAAACTAAGCCAAACAATTCAAGTGACCAATGAAAGTTATATCAAAAAGCCCAAACTATACAAATTCAATGCTCAAATAATGAATCTGGTCCTTTGTGCTTTTGCTGAAAGATCAACAATGTCATGTAATATAAATATCACTAAATTGTGTTTCAGACTTCAGAATAAGGTCAATTTGTGTAAAAACTTATTGGGTGCGACAAGTATTTTCTACCAAATAAAGATACAGAGACATAGAGAGGAACAAAGTGGTTCAAAGGCCCAAACTTGTATAGGCTACGACAGGGGTTCCCAAACATTTTAGACCGTGACCCCCAAAATTAATATGCGAACGACTTGGGACCCCCATTGTAAAAAGTAACTGCCTCTTGTAATAATTTCAAGTGGAAAAACATAAGAAATATATGTATTATTGCATATTTATTTTGTTATTTGACCCCAATTCACAAATATATGCTGCCCTAAACTAAACATTAGATTAAAAATTGTGATTTTTCTTTTCATTTCATCTTCAACTCATTTGGGGACCCCCAGGTCAGGGCCTCGCGACCCCCCTGGGGGTCCCGACCCCCACTTTGGGAACCACTGGGCTATGATATGATAGGCTAACGTTAGCTTCATGCTACATGCTAACAGCTAATTTCGAGTGCTGGTTTGTTTTGACTTGACTTTATTTGTGTGTGCTAAATATGCTTATAGCCCACCGGGAACTTTCTAAAAAGGTTTTTTCGTCAGTTTATGAATTATGGTTCAGTACATGTGTGGTGAATGTATGTAGAAGAAGAAGAAGAAGAAGAAGAAGAAGAAGAAGAAGAAGAAGAAGAAGAAGAACATAATAACATTTCCAAAACATAACATTCAATTCAGTTGGAAGCCAAAGAGATACAATTATAGGTTAAGTACAGGGTGGTAGAAGGTAAATGAAAAATATGTGTTTTATTACACATACATGTTTGTGAAAATAATGCCAAGTTGAAGCTACCACACATGGTAATTTGTGAGTGGCTGGCACGTTACATTGGTTTTCAGATAATCAGCTTTTATCACGTGCCAAAAATCTCCTGCGCTTCAAGAGGGCTAAGCCAACAAGCTGGTGCTTTACGCCCAATTAATTTTACTGTTGAGCTGTAATTCACCAGTGTTATGTCGAGCACTGGTGGACATGGATATAGTCTTACGAGCTCAACCGAACCACCAGGGAGTGAAGCGAAATATCTTAAAGGAGACATGTCCTGATCTATTGGAAGTTACAGTTGTTGTTGAAATTGGCTTGTTGCACAATGTGGCTACGCTAGTTCTGCTAACCGAAACTTAGGGCCTGTAGCCTACTTTGTCCATATTCATTTCTTTTAAGATTAGCGTAGACCTGTTCCAATAATCATATTTTCTAAAGAGTACTTTGTGGACAGTAAGTTCCTGCTAAATGTTACTGAATGCTAACTTAGGATGTACATACTAAGTGGAGAAGTCTGTGTATTTAAATTTTGGTGAGTTTAGAATGTTAGAAGAATGTTTGTATCACATATTACTGTCCCGAAAATGTAACCAAATTACACTACTACACACTACTACTGGCAAAATACACTGCTCACAAAAACTTAGGGCACACTCAAAAAACACATCCTAGATGTCAATCAATTTGATTTTTTCAGATGAAAATCTTTATTCATAGTGCAGGGCAATGTGTTGAGAACAAAATAACATAAGAATGATAAATGGAAATCAAATTCTCAGCCCCTGGAGGTCTGGATCCAAAATTATAGTCAAAATCAAAGTGACAAATCAGGTCACTGGTTGATCCAAATTCTGTAGAAATTCCTCAAAACGAGTCTGTATCATCCTCAGTAGTGTGTGTGGTCTCCACGTGCCTGAATGCACTCCCTACAACGCCTGGGCATGCTCCTGATGAGGCCACGGATGTCCTCCTGAGGAATCTCCTCCCAGACCTGGATTAGAGCATCAGTCAGCTCCTGGACAGTCTGTGGTGTGACGTGGTGTTGATGGATGGACCGAGACATGATGTCCCAGATGTGCTCTACTGGATTTAAGTCTGGGGAACGGGCAGGCCAGTCCATAACATCTATACCTTCATCATGCAGGAACTGCTGACACACTCTTGCCACATGTGGCCTGGCATTATCATGCATCAGAAGGAACCCAGGGCCCACAGCACCAGCATATGGTCTTACAATAGGTCTGAGGATCTCATCCTGGCCTGGCCTGTCTCCTGGTATCTCCTCCATGCTCTGGACACTGCGCTGGGAGACACAGCAAACCTTCTTGCCACAGCACGAATGGACGTGCCATCTTGGATGAGCATCACTCCCTGAGCAACTTCTGTGGGTTGTAGATGCCTCCTCATGATACCTCTAGTGGTGAGAACACTGGACACATGCAAAAGTGTTCCAAAAATACAGCACAAAGGATGAAGAGGGAAAGGATGAAGAGGGTCTGTGGTCACCACCTGCAAAACCATTCCTCTTTTGGAGTGATCTTGCTAATTGCCTCATTTCCACCTGTTGTCTGTTTCATTTCCACAACACCAGGTGAAATTGATTCACAATAAGTGTGGCTTCCTAACTGGACAGTCTGATATCACAGACATTTGACTGACTGAGTTACATTGTGTTTTTTGAGTGTGCCCTAAGTTTTTGTGAGCAGTGTATAAACTGAAAAGAGTGAGAATAATGCCGATGTACTAAAGGGCAGTCGTTGATCTCCTTTTCCTCAGCCGTCCCCATTCTCTTGTGTTTTGTTTTGACATCACTAGCCACACGGGCCACGTACCAGAAGTGCACCACAGATCTTTTGTGTCCAACTTGATTTGGTCTGCCGCTCTTACAAGAGTTGGGCTTTCCTGTATTTTGTAATATAATATTCCTGTATTTTGTAATATGTTAAATTCCTCCATTACTGAAGAAATTATATTTCTGTAAGTCGTTACTTTTGTAATGCTTTACCCGCAACACTGCTGTCCACAATGTAATCTTTAGAAAATATAATTATTGGAACAGATGTCATACATTAATATGGACAGGAAGTACTGGCCCTAACAAAATTAAGTTAGCGCTGATTTTCTATATTTCAGGTGACAAAATCTAAATAATGGATAGTACCAGGTATGGTTCTATTTTACGGACAAATTATTGTCAGGATTTTGGATATCTTGTTTAGTTTTTAAATAAGCTAATTAGTGAATAAATATGTATTTCATATTGTTTTTTTGAGGTTCAAAACCCAATAAATCAGGCTAGGAATTGACTATCGAAAAGTACCTCTGGCCCTAGTTTGACACTAGTGTCTCCCAGAAAGGAAACTATCTTATTTGGATTACAGAGTCTTGTTGGTCGCATTATAACCATGTATGCGTGTATAAATCTGAATGGATATGAGTGGAAACCACGACTGGCGTGGTGATGTTGTAGTGTTAAAGTCTGACGTGCGACTCGACAAAATTTCATAAAATAACCATCGTAAAGAGTGAGATTGGTTTATCTTTTACCCATTTGAATATTTTCACATGCCATGTCAATTCGTAAAATTAGTTATGATTTGCTTCCAGTTTATTTTTGACACAATTCATTTAATGACTTTTAATACTTTTGAATGCCCCGCAGAAACCCTGTATCATACGTTTCACTTTGGTGAAAGCTAAACTGACAGCCATCCATGTTTTTCTTCATTCTATTCTCCGTGTCCCAAACCCTGTTGCACAAATCAGGTTTCGCCCTGCTCCTTAAGTTTGACAATATCCCTCTGTGTTGGAACTTAGAAAGCAATTACAGCTTACTCTGACAAACAGGTCTATTCTGGGAGGTCCTACGCTCAATATAAGAATGTCCTTCAGTGCAAAGAGATAATAATTCATGCTGGGGGGGCTTCGATATGCCAACAGGTCTTACGCACTGGCCCCAGCTCCCCATCGCCCTGTATTGTGCAAGGCAAATTGGGGATGTATAATTCAATAAGCAATGTGCTAAAGAATTAATATATTCAAGTTAATTATGCCACCGTGTGAGGAAACTGTTGTACATCGGATTACTAAAATGATTTTTACGTCTGACCTTGGTCTCTGCGGATCTGCTTCATTATGAGGCGTTAGTTATGGCTTATCATTCTAAAACAATTGGCATGAAACGGCGCAGTCGTTCACTATTCAGGAATTGACGTCCAATGTTTAAATAAAATATGCCCGAAAGGTGTGAAAGTAGATGAATCTGTTCAGCCAGCGATGATTGCATGGGACGTTGACTTATTCATGTTTTTGGTATAGGTTTAGTATTTCTTAAAGGGCACATATTCTGACTTTTTGCATAGTTTTGAACTACTTTGCACTGATATTTCACATTTAAAAATATAATAAAATTGTTGTTAATTGGTAACTTGTGTGTGTTTTACAGCTGTTTGTTAGAATGCCTGGATTAGCTGTCTGTTGCCCCTCCTCACAACATTGAGGATTGAAGCTAGGACTAAAACACAGTCTGGTTAGTTAGTATTATGATCAGTTCATCGTCAAGAAAATCCAAGCATTCAAAAAAATCAGAAAGAGTCCAATAGCTTAAAGGTGCACTATATAACTTTTAGGTGAAAAAAAAACAAAAAACAACAACTTGATATTTGTGAGTATTTGACCATTCAGTGACCCAGTGGCTGTATGGGTGCAGCATGGCAACTTTGCTTTCCACAGTAGCCTCTATGACGCTCCAGGATCAATTGTTTTTAGGGCTTCGTACCAGAAGTTTCCCAGTCACCCTAAAACAAATGATAAAGGGATAGAAAAGGTGCCACTGAAAGGTCAAATATAAATATAAAGTTTTAGTTTTTTTATATTGAAAGCTACAAAGTGCACCGGGAAAACTGGGTTGAGGCCAATTCACACATGATAATCTCCTGTCTGGACTGGTAAGGTTTTGCAGATGGCGGAACCCGTGTCTTTGGTGACACCCCCTTCATGTGGTTTCTTCATTTGTCCAAATAGGATTTTGGAGTTTTTCCTTGCCGAGAAGGAGGGTCTAAGGACAGGGGATGCCCCAGGACAATTAATATTCACTCCATGTCTTTCTTTTACTTGTGAAGCCCTGTGAGGCGACTTTGATGTGATTTTGGGCTATACAAAATAAATTGAATTGAACTGAATTGAACAATGACGTTTCTTCTTTTGATAGGAGATGTCTTCAATTTGAAACAACCTAGTTTCACACCAGCTCAGGTGAAGACTGTTTGAAAACTCACAGGACAATTATTACTTTTTTTTTGAAGTGCACACAACATAACACCATTACAACATGGCTACAAGAATGTATGGATATGGAAGTGGCAGCATGGTACCGCATCAGTTCGTGCATGTCCAAAAAAAAACACATTTCCTTTTACAGGGACCGTAAAGTCTACAAATATGTTTCTTGGATAATAAAATATGAACGGGTAAGCTACATGTGCAAAGATCAACAACTTCTTTAACTGCAGGAGAGTGGGTTCATGGTGTATCCACGCGCTGACAGTTGAGGAGATGCCTTAGGGCCCTCCCGGAGCTACCAGTGCTTTTAGGGAACAGAGCGACAGGAGAAAGGCTGCTGTTTCGGCAACTTGTGTGAGACAGTACGCCAGTGTCAGTGTGGCTAAGTGGCTATAAGCTCACGCTGGGGTAACACTTCCCTTCTTAAATGCAATCATGGTTCTTACGTGTAGAATATAACATGCATGCCTAGAACAATGTTCTAAACAATGTGTCTTATTATATTTTATTGTGTTTAGCGCCTTGAGACGCACTGTGTGTATAAGGCGCTCTACAAATAAATGTTGATTGTTGATTGTTGATAGAAGATGGCAACTTAGGTTCAACTATTGGAAAAACAGGCATATACACAACATAAACGTCTAAAAGTAATTAGAAGTCTGCAGTGTAAAATAGATGTAAGGGAAAAAAAAGTGTAAAACCGTCATTGGCTCTAGCAGTAGCTTTTTGTTGTGTAATAATTAATGCCCATTATTCATCACTGGATCCAATCTGAGCAGTTTTATTCTTAAAGTGTGTTCATAACAGCACCGTTAATTTACTAGCATGCCATTAGCTATAGTGAAACATTATTTTGTCATATCTCATTGTCTTCAGTGGGAACACCAGGTCAATTTCAAATCCTATCCTTCAAATTTGGTCTCTCACATACAATACTTATTCTGAGGTACCCAAAAAAATGTTAATAAGCCACAGTTTTTGATTGGATTTGATTCAATACCAAGTAATGCCTACGCTGGAATTTTGATATCGATTTGATGCCGATGCCATAGCGCTTTACATTAAGAGGCATTAAAAGTTTGAAGTAACATTCAAAAATGAGCAGAAAAGTTAAAATTGAATCAGTAAATATAATTCATTTGATTCATATCCGTTGCTGAGGCACGGGGGCAGTAGTAAAACATATACTTTTTTTTTTTTTTTTTTAATAAATGATTGATATTTTGACATGGGCATCAATACTTTAGATACTAACTGCAATTGGTTGATTTCACATGACATCACAACAAGAGCCTATAGTTCAACATTGATGTGCGTGTCGACTGAAAACGGTCAAAATGCAGATTTCTAGTCTTAGTTTATGGCTAATTTCTCTGTAATTCCTCCACCCATCCTCATGAAACATCAACTGTCACAAAGTTCAATGTCTTCTCTGTCAGCACATGTGAACTAAGGTCTAATTATTTTTTCATAAAGGTGTCCAAAAGTGGTGATAACATTCAAAAACATGTGGCCAGTAGAAAGGACTTTCAGCCATAAGGTTTGTGAATCCAACCACTATCAAATAGGGCTGTGTACATTTGAGAACCTGGCGATACAATACATACCGTACCTCGATACACAGGTCACGATGCGATATGTACCTCGATACAGAGCCTTCTCAATACAATTTGACACTGTCCGATTCGATTCAATAACAAAACAGGGACCTAATGCTTATTAGTTCATTTTGGTTAAATGCTTGCAACATAAAGTGTTCAATAATTGGTCAGAGACAGTGAAACTGATCTCAAGGTTCACAATGCAAGCACAGCCCTGCTATCAGATAATAATCAGGTAAACATTTGGGCACCTTCTTTATGAAAATTTCTTTCAAAAACTGTTTTTCTCCCATAGAGTTGTACTAGCACCTTCTCCAACCAAAATATATTGAAACCAACCGACATCGAAGTAACCATATTTTGATATCAATCCGCCCATCACTAACTTTAACACGTCGTCTGGTGCTATCAATCCAACCACAAACGAAACAGAAAAAAACTTTCTAAAAGGCCCAATTTCAAAGCACATCCTTTTTT
>OMNZ01047213.1:24482-44586 GCA_900303255.1 Lesueurigobius sanzi | reverse complement strand
TATTCCACTCATGGTTAGTTGTTGTGCGAAGCCATTTATTGTCAAAGAACTGAGTTTACTCTTTTGAAATCATAATGAAACAGAAACTACTCAAATGTCCCTGATCTAACGTTTACATGACCTTCAACAACTGCCAGGAAAATTGCAAAGGAGCAAAGAAAAACTCACTTCAGCTGAAATACAGGACTCTCTGACAAAATTGGACTGAAAAAAAATTATGTTTGTGTCAAGATGCACAATATGTAAACTTTTGATCAGGGACATTTGGTTAGTTTTTAGTTGAAAAGCGTAAACAAACAGGCGTTTCCCAATAAATTCATGCAACCACTGACATGAAATAAAGGGTTTTGTGTTTCTATGAAATGTATAAGTTTTGACCATAACTGTAACTAGTTATTTGTGAATAAATTAGTAAAATTTAAAATTTCACCTCATATTTTGTGGTTCAAAAGTCATTAAATCAGGCTAGGAATTGAATATTGAAGTAGGCAGTAGAGCGGTTGTCGCCACAATGTCAGAAAAATGCGTTTTGGGAAAATGATCATTGAAGTCAAAATTTCCCATATAGTTGAATGAATTAATGTTGAATAAACTATGAATAAACTTTAAATCAATAATTACTAGTGCAATAATTACACTCCTTATTGTAAATATTAGGCCATTTATTCGTTTCCAGCTGAAAATATACATGTTCAGAGAGTAAACTAGCCCAAAACTTGAAAAAAACTTGAGTCTGCAGTGTCTTGCCTTAAGCCAATACTATTTTTTTTTTCTTTTGTAGCATACCTTCTATTTACATGCCACAAACCTTACTGTATAATGTTCCTGTACATGGACCGCACAGACAGACAGGAAGCGTTAAAGGCAGCAGCGAATGATCCGAGTCAGGAATCGAGCTCTGGCCGCCGACACACTCCACAGTATCCAGTGGTTGTGGAGAGAGCGTGTGCTTGGGAATGTGTCCATTGTATTCCTGAGCAGGATGTTACAAATGCAGGCCAAAGAGTTCCCCATTGATTTTAGCTGGGGCCGTATGTGCAGCTCAAACATCTGTTATTGCACAGCCGCGTGGAAAATAGCAAGTGCCTTTTGTTGGTAATGCTCTCAAATCCAAAGTGCTCATTCCTGGAGCGTGTCGTGGCTCTAGAAATAAGACGCATAACCGAAATAATGTTTTGAGTCGAGACGCTGCAGGTGAATATGGAAATTGAGTTAGGTGTTTTATGTATAAAAAAGGCCAAAATTGCCTATATTTATGGTGATGATTTCTAAATAATGGATAGAGCCAGGTTTAAATGTATGGTTTTGCTTTTGTCGATATATTAGTTACAAAGATTTGTTCAGATTTTGGATATTTTGTTTTGTTTTTTAATAAACTAGTAATTAGTGAATAAATCTATAAAAACTTGTTTTTTGGGGTTCAAAACTCAATAAATCAGGCTAGTACTTTGGCTAGTACTATTGACTGTACGAGCTACTAAAGTGGAGATGTTGTCATCACAATGTGAGACTGTGATGTGAGATTTTGAGAAAAGGTCATGAAAGTTACAATTCCCCATAAAGTTCTATAGAGAAACGTTGAATTAGTCCAATAATTACACTCCTTATTGCAAAGATTTGGATTTCCAAGATTTCCAGGTGAAAGTTTATATGTTAAGACACTGCAACATTTGTATCTATTTTAGAGGGAGGCCTGATGCCTCAGCTCAATGTCTTCATGAGATTGAAACTGTGTATCATGCGTCCCTCAGGTTTATTACTGACTGTAAAGCCTTGACTCATCTTTGTGAATCATATTCTCGAGTGGGACAGCCTTCTTTGTCCACCAGGAGGTTGGGACATTGGTACACTGTTATTTATAAGGCGATGCTTGGACACTGCCCTCTTACATCTGTAATTTAATCACACCGATAAGTGTTGATTCTTACTGTTTGTGTCCAATTGGCCCGCACAGAACTGGGTAAAAAGGCTTTTGTTTACTCTGCTCCTTCTTCATGGAACGTGTTGCAAAAAGACTGGAAATTAACTGAACTTATTTCATTGAATACCTTTAAGTCCAGACTGAGACATTGTAACTGTATATATAACTGTATAATATAATTTCATGTAAGTGTAATTGTGTGTAACTTTAGCTGCCTCTTGTCCAGGACGCCCTTGAAAAAGAGGTTTTTAATCTCAACGGGACTTTTCCTGGTTAAATAATTTAAAAACGACCTGAAAACCTGAACCTTAAAACCTAAAAATTGAGTTTACCCTCCAGTGACTCGCCTTAAGAGAGCGTAAATTAGCTCCTTCTGTATTGTCATATTTTTAAGTCTGTAGGGAGTATTTTTATGCGCCGTGGCATGAATTGTAAGAAAAAAATGTCTGTTCTTTTTCAACAGAAAGAAATCCAAGCGATGAGCCAGTGCAACCACCCGAATATAGTCACTTACTACACTTCGTTTGTCGTGAAGGACGAACTGTGGCTCGTCATGAAGGTTCTCGGTGGAGGTCGGTACCAAATCATCAGTACAATTGAGCTTTTTCATTTATATATTTTTGTTTTAGCCTTGGTCAGTTGAATTAAGTAAAGGAAAACAGTTGACCAAAACCTTATGTTATTCACGCTCACTCACACAAATAAATCATATGTCTGTTACTGTAAGACTGACATTAGTTTAGTCCAGACAAGTTCCATCTTGTATTATATTATGGTCATATTACAAAATAAATAAATACTTTATTTATTTATTTTGTAATATGACCATAATATAATATAATATATATACAACCATCTACTTTATTACCTTTGAAATATGTTACAGTATGAGCCTCATGACCTTTTTGTTAACTCATTTGTTCTTCTTGCCTAGGATCAATGTTGGATATTCTCAAGCACATTAGCAAAGAAGAAGGAACAAACCGGTCTTTAGAGGAGCCCATTATAGCCACAATATTGAATGAAGTTTTAGAAGGTCTAGATTACTTACACAGGAACGGACAGATTCACAGGTAAACAGCTCTGACAGCTCATGGTCTGTCTCTTTCATTGTCTTATATCCTTTGCAGAGGTGGGCAGAGAAGCCGAAACATTTATTAATGCAGGGATTCACAAACTTTTTTGGCCCCGAACTCCCAAAAATATTGCCGCAAAAACAGCCCGGGACAACCCAATGTAAAAAGTTATTGCCTCTTATGCTTCTTTAGAGTAGCAAAACCTTTAAATCAAGTTTACAAAATAAAACTTTTATTTTGGATTTTTTTTTACTGTATCTCACTAAACTATCTGTACAAGGAACAATGGCCTTTTTCATCCTGGCGTCCTTTGGGAACTCCTGTACTAATGTAAGAGCATTGTAGCTTGTATTGTTTCATTTCCTGGTGGAGCTGGTAGGTGAGTACAGTGGCTCTCAACCATTTTTAGCCACGACCCCCAATATAATGATGTTCTGACCCGCACACGGCACGTTTTCTATTCAAACATGTGCCTTCCTTTGATCTGCCGACCGCCTGAAGTTCTTTCACAACCCCCATGGGGGTCCCGACCCCCAGATTGAGAACCATTACTCTAGTACACAGAGCCAGCAAATCTGGACTAAACCAGATCTTAACAGGGGCTGAATAGACCCAAATGTAGACTAAATTAGGGCTAAGCCACATGTAGATCTTAGCCACCCAGAACAGACGAGACAAATCTTAAACACAACTCTTAAGTGAAAAATTGTATTTAAAAAAACGAAGCCCAAGTACCAGCAGTGGGACCTGTACCCCAAAAAACCACTGGTCCAGTGAATAAAGCTGCTGCAATATACACTATTCCTCTGCGTCATGGGTTTGAGCCCTGGCCCTGACAATTTGTTGAATATCTCTCCACCCCTTTTCACCCTGCCTGTACTGTCTGATTCATATTTTGTCCCCATGTGCCAAAAATCCTTCAATTTTTTTTAACTTTTCTTAAATAGAAGTAAAAAGGTTTGACTCAAGTATTTGTTAAAATTACATGTATGAGTATGAACTGAACTTATCTACTGTATGTCTTATATAAGTTTAGTGACAAAAAAAGAAGCAATATGTCGGATGAGATACATTAAACACTTTTTCTGGATGTGGCTTTTTTCACTTATGAAAAATCTATTGCTGATTCACTATAATATTATGTGGTAAAAAGGTGGTAAAAAGGACTCAAAAGTGAATATACCATAAAAAGTGATGCCTACCCACCTCTGCTCTGTTGTGACAAATCCAAATTAGTGATGGTGGTAATTGATGTGTAGTGCCTGTATGAAGGTCAGTAGTGAAGCGAGTGGGTGGCCCTTGGGCAGAGTGCCAGCCTGTTCACACCAGCGGAAGAATCAATGCTGCTCCACTTGTGATTTCACTCTGTGCTCTTTACCTTTCAGAGATGTCAAAGCAGGGAACATACTACTGGGGGAGGACGGCTCCGTGCAAATCGCAGGTGAATCTACAGATGACTTCTTTCAGGGGAGACACTGCGTTCAATTTGCTCAATTTTCAGGTTTTGGGCCAGTTCGCTCTCTTAACCTAGGACCTGTTTGCCATGGGAGCTATGATGCCCCAGACAACATAGCTCGTAGGATCATTCAGATGCTCAGGGGACTAGTCACAAGTGAATCAACAATTTAAAAACATAAATTTTAATCTGGCTTTATCCATTATTTTGATTTCACCGCTGAAAATATAGGGAATTTTGGCCATTTTGACACATAATATGCCTTAAATAAGCATACAATTACGGAAATTTTGCGATACATTTTTCTTATTTATATGTCAGTAATACACAGCCAAAGTTTCAAAGTGATGGCTGTGCTTAGATTATAATTTAGATCATATATTAGATTAGATCATATTGCTTTTCGTCTGGTAAACATCCTACACTGATTACCCCGACAAATTAATACAGGAAATGTAATCCATTTTCATATAAAATGTGTTCTCGATGACATTAACTTCACTATGCTTCTTCCCCTCTCAGATTTCGGCGTGAGTGCGTTCCTGGCCGCCGGGGGAGACATGACCAGACACAAAGTCAGAAAGACGTTTGTGGGGACGCCGTGTTGGATGGCGCCAGAGGTCATGGAGCAGGTACAAAAGGTCACGTTGGTTCATGTCCTGTACGAGCTTCACGAACATGTTGTGGGTGTCTATGTGCGCGCAGGTGCGAGGCTACGATTTTAAAGCCGACATTTGGAGTTTTGGAATCACAGCCATAGAGTTAGCTACAGGTTCTGCACCCTATCATCGCTACCCACCCATGAAGGTAAGTCTCTTGAGTAAAATTTGGAGCAGCCTGCCATAGAGCTCCATAATATTGAAAAAAACTTGTGATGTTGCAATACCAAAAAACATTTCATCGTGGTTTATTTATTTAGTATTTATTTATTTAATAGGAACAGTGCATATTAATGAACATCTGCAGTGTTTGTAGTGTGAATATGCCAGATTTTTGCAAAAGATGCTATTTTCCATCTGTAGTCAAAATTGTGTCAAAACAAGACTTCAAAAATCAGACGAAAATATATATATTTTTGAAGTTATTTTTCCACATTTCTAGCATTTGTTTTGTTTTCGGCCATGTTTGGGTTAGCCTGGCGTCACCAGCCTGACTCCATGTATGAGATACATTGGAAGAGTCTGGGATTGCACCGTTGGTTGGCTTTCAAATTTGAGATTAGAGGCGGGACTAAGAAACCCATCATAAACCAATCAGAGAAACACGGATGTGATGTAAACTAGGGCTGGACCAAAAGTCATATCCCGATATATTTAGGTTGAATATTGATTTTTTTTTTCCACAGAGTGAGAGCTGTGAAATTAAATATTCAGTCCAAGTCAAAACCAAATACTTTTTATTGAAAACTCACTATACAATGTAAACATAAACACTGTATAACAAAGCTCCGTAAGGTGCACATTCGATCAACTATTTTAGTAATCAGTAATAAAGTTTTCTTGACAGAATTGTCTGATTTGAGCCAGAAAATAAATAAAAGTTAGTGTTTTTGACGGAAACCCTGTCTCTATAAAGGCGGGGTAAATATTTTTCCACAGATCATGTAGACATGTCCAAATCTAAAATGTACTTGATGTGAAAGTTATTAATGTTTAACATTTCTTATTTTGGTTCTCAGGACACTATCAGTGTCTGTTTGTAATGTTGCTTCTTTAGGGACAAACTAATGAGAAAGTAAGAATAAATTGTGTTATTTCTACCAGAAATGTGCTTCTCCTTTCAAATTCTGCTCTAAAGACATGACATTTAGTTTTTTAATACAAGTAAAATACTGTACCGATAACTCAATGAATCGATGTAAATAATCCATAGATTAATTTATTACTAAAATAATGGATAGTTGAACCTCTACAATATATAAAACATACAATACAATAAAAGTATCTTAAGTCTTATAACCGCTTTCTTTTTCATTGACAAAAAGGACATGGAGCCCCGCCCTCCTCACTTCCAGCTCATCTACATACAAAGTTTGCGAGATTCTTGACAGTGGTACTTATGGGACGGTGGTATGATGCCACAAACAGAGCACAAATCAAATGGTGGCAGTTAAGGTGCTCAAAAGCCCTGATGACGATGGAAACGAGGTCAGAATCCTTCAAATGTTACAGGAAAGGAGCTCCTCCCTATATCATATCGTTCAGTGTATAGATTCATTCCAGTTTAATGGACATTACTGTCATGAGTTTGAAAATCTGGATATAGATTTGTATAAATTTCTCCACATCAACGGCGGGAAGCTCCATCTAAAAGACATCAGGCCGATCGTTGCCCAAATCGCAAAAGGTTTGCGTTTCCTAAAGACTGAAGGGATTGTCCACGGTGACTTGAAGCACATGAACATAATGATGGTAGACCATGTCCAACAGCCACTGCGTATCAAACTAATAGACTTCGGGTTAGCTTGTCCTGTCACAGAGCTTCAACGCGGTGCTATGATGCAAACTTTGTATTACAGAGCTCCAGAGGTGCACCTTGGAGCTCCCATAACTCATGCTATCGACATATGGTCTTTAGGCGTCATGGCTGCAGAAATGTTCCTAGGTTCTCTCCTCTTTTCACCCACCAATGTCTATGACCTGATGGGACAAATTATGAAACTAGTGGGACAACCTCCTAAACATGTTCTGGACTCGGGGAAGTGGACACATCGGTACTTCCACAGGCCCTGCTATGGGGCAGACTGGGAATTCACAGATAGGGCGCAACGTATTCGGCAACCGAATCCATTTGTCATTACAAACTTGGACGATATTCAAAAACATTACATCTATATGCGTGGCGAGAGTATCAACATGGCAGAGCACCAGGATTGCAGAATGTATGTTGATCTTCTTAAACACATGCTAGATCCAAACCCAGAGAGCAGGTTCACACCAGACGACATCCTCAATCACCCCTTTATCACCCTGACCCACCTGAAGGATTACCCCCCTTCATACTACTCCACATGTCACTACATCATGGACCACGTTTTAAATTGTCCCAGTGAGGACTCGGAGCAGCCATCGACCTCTACCTGCTCCACTCAGATGTGTGAAGATGCAGTGGCTACAGTGGTTCTGCAGGGTCAGAAACGAAAATGCAGCAGAGACAAAGAAGAAGCATTGCAAAAAAGGATGAGGGAATGGGATGATATGTCCGGGAAAACTCAAAGAGGAGATGAAATTCCAGAGAAGAGACCGAAAGATGAAGATACAACAACAGAGAACATCGGGGCTTCAATGGATAAACAGGGTCAAAAATGTTCACCCAATAGAAACAGACAGGATGAGAAGGTAGTGCCACTAAAAAGGAAGAGGAAAGAAAACAATGTGTGTAAAAAGTCATAGTGGAGAAGATGGGACTCCCCAGAAGAAGCCGAGAGAGGATACAACCCTTCAGAACATTGTAATAGAGGAGACCAGATCTTTACAGCAAAATGGAAAGAAAAAGAGTGAGGAGGAAGAGAAAGTAGGATCTCCAGAGAAAAAACAACGAAAAAGCAATGATGGTGAAAACGAAGAGGAATCTAACGTCCCCACTCAGATGTGTGAGGCTGCAGACGCTAAACTGGCTACACAGAGTCAGAAACCTTCCCTCAAAGGAAAGAGAAAGAGTGAGG
This sequence comes from Lesueurigobius sanzi, assembly GCA_900303255.1. NCBI lineage: Eukaryota > Metazoa > Chordata > Actinopteri > Gobiiformes > Gobiidae > Lesueurigobius > Lesueurigobius sanzi. The sequence continues at coordinate 36,469 of OMNZ01047213.1, read as the reverse complement.
AGGAAGAGGAAGTACCGAAAAAAAGGATGAGGAGTGATAATTATGGGTTAATACCGACAGGAGATAAGTCTTCAGAGATGAAGCAAAAAGAGGAAGATACCTCTTTTTGGCATCTTCCTGTTCCCTTGGTACAGTAGAATCTTCAGGATGAAAACAAAAGGAAGAGGAGCCTCAAGGGAAAAAAGACATGGTATTGGAAGATTTTGCACCATTTGAAGCTCCCCAAATCTCCACAAAAAAGCGAGAAAAGGAAGAATGATGAAACACATCAAACAGATGATGACAACGATAACGGAAAGTCGTAGAGTAAGTCGAAAGAGTAGAAGTGAGACAGAAGATGAGGTCGAAAGAGGAGGAGACCATTTAATGAGTTTTAGGCAGACATTGGGTGAGGAGTTAGTAAAAAAAAAAGTGTACAAAATTGTACACGCCTAAAAACAGCTATAAAATCACCATGCATTTATATTTTTTTCTACTTTTTTTGCCTAACCTACTCGAGATCTTTCCAAAATGACAAAACATTCAATCATTTGGGGGATTTTAAAATCCCCCAAATTATGCATACAATTTACACTAGGGTGTGATTAGGGTGCAAACTTTAAAATCGCTCATTACAGAAAAACTACAAATGCAACAAAATTCATTTTGGTCCTCAACTTTGACCCATCCAAGGCTCTAATCACCGCCAAAACCTCTGCAATTTTATTTTTATTATTTAGAAAAGATTACAGTTTTTGTGTTTTTGTGTGTGGTAGTTTTCAAAGTTCATATAATGAAACTGGCATTTAAAGGGTTAACGGACAAATTATGAATAAATTATTAAATCGAGAATAAATGGATGGAATTATATAATTATTATATAATAGGAGTTATGTGGGTGTCAGGCAGTTATCAGAATAGAATTATCCTAGGCCTGGGGTTGGGGCTCGAACGCGAGCGCCTGGTGGCCGGGCCTTTGCCCACAGGGCCGGGCTCAGCCCGAAGGGACGACGTGGGCCCGCCTTCCTGTGGGTTCACCACCCGCAGAGGGGGCCATGGGGGTCGGGTGCAGAGAGGACTGGGCAGCAGTCGAGGGCGAGTGCCCCGACAGCCTGTTCCCCGCACACAGCATCTGGCTGTTGGGATGTGGAACGTCACCTCGCTGGCGGGGAAGGAGCCTGAGCTGGTGCGGGAGGTTGAGAGATACCGACTAGATAATCAGGCTCGCCTCCACACACAGCTTGGGCTCTGGAAGCCAAGTCCTGGAGAGAGGATGGACGGTCCATTTCTCTGGCGTTGCCCACGGCGAGAGGCAGCGAGCTGGGGTTGACTTGCTCATTGCCCCCCAGCTCAGGCGCCACATGTTGGAGTTCACCCCGGTGAACGAGAGGGTCGCGTCCCTACGCCTCCGGGTTGGGGACAGGCCTCTTACTGTTGTCTCGGCCTACGGGCCGAACAGCGGTAAAGAGTACCCGGCCCTCTTGGAGTTCCTGGGATCTCATGATCTCATCAAGATCTCATCTCTGCTGTTTGCAGATGATGTTGTTCTGTTGGCTTCATCAAATCAAGACCTTCAGCGTGCACTGGAGCGGTTTGCAGCCGAGTGTGAAGCGACTGGGATGAGAATCAGCACCTCCAAATCCGAGACCATGGTTCTCGACCGGAAAAAGGTGGCCTGCCCACTCTGGGTCGGTGGAGTGTCCTTGCCTCAAGTGGAGGAGTTCAAGTATCTCGGGGTCATGTTCACGAGTGATGGACGGATGAAGGGATTTGGCTTAGATCTTCGGAGCATTTTCTCTGGGAACATCACATCACAGACTGGGAGACTACCGGAGCGCCAGAAAGGCAAATATTGGGACTTCTAAGGGAGAATTCTTCTGACGAAGACAATGCAAAGTAAGCAATTTAAGCTCTTTTTAGGAAAATACTGTCGGAAATGTTCGGAATGCACTTCACAGTGGAATGTGCAGTATGGAAATGAACTGTGCCGTGGCACCCGCCCCTACTGAATATCCTGAAAATATACCAGATTTCAAACTCAAAATGTATGATACCAATACCGTTATCTGAAACATGGAGAGGCTTCTTAACCTTAACCTTATCTTTTTTAAAAAGAAAAACCTTCAGAGCAGCCAGTTCAGCTCTTTCAAGACAGAAGATAAGGCAGTGATAAAACATTGCTCCATTGCGGCCACCATCTTGACTAGTTTGTTGAGAATTACGCATCGATTTCAGCCAACCAACGGTGCAATCCCAGACTGTCTTGAAAATTACTGAAAACTTGCAATACATTTTTTTCTCATATATGTCAGTATTATACAGAAAAATGAAATCTTTTCCCCTGTTCACCTGAAGTGTCTTGCCTTTAACATAAAGTATTATGTAAATGTGCTCCGTTTCAGGTCACTCGCTTGTAATGTCAGTTTTTAAACCGGCTTTAACCCTTTCATCGCAGGTTCTGATGCTCACGCTGCAGAACGACCCTCCCACCCTGGAGACCGGCGTGGAGGACAAGGAGCTGGTGAAGAAGTACGGCAAATCGTTTAGGAAACTTATATCCATGTGCCTTCAGAAGGATCCTGCCAAGAGGTGAGTGCTGCGGTGAAGGCCTGTGATCAATACCAGGGCTCCACTTAACATTCAGAGAGCACTGTCCTCTCTCTGTCCACAGGCCGACTGCTGCAGAACTACTCAAGTGTAAATTCTTCCAAAAGGCCAAGGTAAAGCTCATCTCACCCTCGCGTTTCGATAATCTATTCCCATCTGCTGCTGTGTACGTACGTTACAGAATCAGTTTTTGCCAAATGGTTGCAATGGGTATCATGAAATATCTATTTGTATAGCCAGTAAAAACAGCACTTTCTTTAATTCCTTCACATGCTTCCACAGAGCATTAAAAAGCAGTAAAAGTCATTAAATTAATCATGCCTTATTAAATATTGCATTCCTAGCCTGATTTATTGGATTTTGAATCCCAAAACACAAGGCGAAATTCACAAATATGGTAACTAGTTCATTCAAGAACTAAACAAGATATCCAAAATCTCATTAGAACAAATCTTATGAACTAATTTAAACCTGGCTCTACCCATTATCGACATTTCGGCAATTATAGGGAATTTTGGCAATTTTTGCACATTAAATGCCTTTTTTAATTGAAAACTTACAATGACGGGAAATTTGCAATACATTTTTTTTTTCATATTTATGTCCGTAATGTGCAGAAAAATATTTCAAAATATTTCAGGGTGTCTGCCGGACATTAGTAATTGAATCAATTGTGCCAAAATCAAGGCTCTAATTTTTGAAGTTCATATAGTATATATAAAAATATCCAACCTTTGTGTTGTCATTAAAATATAGTATTTATTCAGCGTCCTGGTATTGGATGTCATGTCAATGTTACACTTGGGGCTTGTTGTTCGAGCTGGAGGCTAAAACATCAGCTTTTAATCAAGTGAACCTGGCTGTGTTTGATTGAATGGACTCTACAATTAATCTGCCTGGAAGTGTTAAAATATCCTTCATTTAAGCTTTTGATAGTAATCTTCAAGTCTTAAATGCTATCATCCATATAAATCTTAAAAACAGGATGTCTGTGCATTGAGATTTTACATTTTATACATTCAAATACTGTCTAACCATGTGCTATGAGACAGACCGGCTCAGAACTGATCTTTAAAAATGTGCAGGACAGTTTGGGGGTTTGAATAATGACGTAATTGTTCCAGGAAGTAGAAAACGAAGCACTGCTGAAGTCAACATGAACAGAGCAGCGCAAACAGGATTAGTCCAAAACTGCGTGAATGAAGTGAAATACTGCTCCAGGTCTGTTTTTGACAAGGGAAAAACGTTTTTGAGCTGCAGCTGTTCTAACAGCTCAAAAACGTTGATTTAGCATGAAATGACTCATTTAAAAGCCAGGGTTGTGCAGAGACATTATTTTGGCCTGTGGAGTTTTATCATTTTGACCAGCCCATTGACAATCGCCGCTTTAGCTCAAGGGCTAGGGTGCTTATCTTATATTGTTTGAGGCAGTGGGATCGATTCCCTGTCTCTTTCTATTTTAACATGGGCCACACATGATCTGGGCCTGATGCATCACCACAGTCAGCAGAGCGAGTAATACAAAATGTAGGCTCTTAGTTATAGACTTTTTTTTTCACATAGCTAATGTTTTTTTCAATCTCCTAGCGTTTCTCTGTGTTTGTTGCTCATGCTTTGGGCCGTACCTACCAACTTGCGCTAACGCAGAGGGGTGCTCTACATCTCATGGTACCAAACGCATGAGGAGAACGTTATTTCTCTCTCTGTCATTATTTAAAAGATTTACTTGAAAGAAAATGTTTGTGTGACGTTATTCCCATCTGAAACAGCCCCAGGCTCCTGCTCCAGCACACTCATAGCCTATAGGCTTATAACAGCACAACTGAGAGAGTGCATTATCAAATAAAATGTTCTTCATATACTTGTTTTTATTACAAATCATGAAAGGGGGCGTTTCAAGCATCTTAATTCTTCACAGAGATAAGTTTATAAGCACATTTCACAACTTGGAGGGTTACTTATCAGGGTGACTGTAATCTAGAACACTTGCACATGAGGCTCATAAAATTGATACAAATGCTTTCTAATTAGATGGACAGTTAGATTTCTACTAAGTTCTGCGTTTACACCATAGTAGAGCGGGACAAAGCATACAGTATTTTGCTCCACTACTTCACAAAAAATCAGGTTTTTTGCCGTTAATGCTGTTTTCTTGGCACTTATTTCCATGTTTTGTGTTGTTCTTCATTTCCTTGCTGAATTACGTTGTACAAAATATGAAAGTGTGACAGGGGGAAAACCTTCAAGTTAAAAATGCACGCACAAATCCAGCTGGCCAAAAAAGTCCTGGCACTCTAGTCTGAGAAAGCATTGTTTGAGCCTTATTATTAAAGCGCGGAATGAAGACGGGTTGACATATTAGCGTCAACAACGTCGCACAAAGCCATTCATTACAGCTCGTAGTTGATGTAACGAGATTAGCGTGGCTCCCTCTAACCTTGATTCAATATAGCCCTATTTAATAACCTTGTGACTTGGTTTTTTGTTTTCCCCTTCTCTCTCTGGCAGAACAAAGAGTATCTGGTGGAAAAGCTTTTGATTCGTGCGCCAAAGATATCTCAGAGATCTAAGAAGGTAAGTGCAAGTCGCAAGAGTCCTCCCCGTTCGTTAAAAATCACCCCCGTTACTGACTAAACAGGTGGAACAGTATTGTCACGCTGTCCGCCTCAGTGTTGCATTTACAGTCAACATTAGGCCACTCGTTTTTACCACCTCAAACGCTCGGCGGTGTGGAAATACGGGCTGCAGGAAGCAACAGGCAGGAGAAGAAGAAAGAAAGAAGAAAGAGTTCACACTTGGACTGACTTTTCCTTTAAAGCCAGGCCTGTCACAATTCTTACTATACTGACTCAAGAGGAGACACCGCAAAACTAAAAATTTTCAGGTTTTGGTCCAGTTTGTTCTCTTCACATATTCACCTTTCACCTGTAAACGAATAAGTGATCTAATCTTTACAATACGGAGTGTAGTCATTGCTCGGATTCAACATTTGTCCATAGAACCGTGTGGGAAATAGTAACTTCTATGACTATTTCTTCAAAATGCATTTTTCTCACATTGTAGCGACAACATCTCACTTTCCCGTCTTGTACTTAGTAATATTTTGAAGGTTTGTACAGAGGGATTGTTCATTTAACTCCTAGCCTGATTTATTGAGTTTTGATCCTGCCAAAAAAACAAGGTGAGATGTTTATTTTTGCAGATTTATTCACTTCTACTTTATTCAAAATCGAAACAAGATCAAACAAGATTTGCATGATCTTTGCAACTAATATATCAACAAAAGAAACCTACACTATTAAAGGAGCACTATGCAACTTTTTAAGTGAAAAAATAAATTCCTGATATTTGTGCATATTTCATCTTTTAGTGACCCAGTGGCTGTGTGGGAGCAGCATAGAGCTTTTACTTTCCATCACAGCGGCTTCAATTATGCTCCAGAATCAATTGTTTTGAGAGGTTTCATAGAAACGGACCAGAAACCCTGAAAACATTTGATCCTGGAGCGTCTTAGAGGCCACTGTGATGGAAACTAAAGGTGCCATGCTGCTCCCACACAGCCACTGGGTCACTACAAGATGAAATATGCACAAATATCAGGAATTTTCTTTTTTTTTTTTTTTTAATGCCCCTTTAAAGCTGGCCCTGTGCATTATTTAGATTTTGCCGCCAAAAATATAGGGAATCTTGGCCATTATTATGTATAAAATCCTTATTTTGATCTGAAAATATACATTTCCTTCATATTTATGCCAGTAAACCTGTTCCAAACAGTTCTTTATTCTTTTCAGTTCTTTATTAATAAGCCACCGACTTATTAGCATGCCATCAGCTAATAATAGAGGCTTCAATTTTTTTTTTAAATACAGTAATTTCCCAGTAAAACAAACCAACAAAGCCACGGAATAATGTTCTTTACATACGCAGAAATACAGTATGGTCTTTTAACAGGTTGGCGGTTGAAATGGGCATTGTGGTTAGAGTTCATCATATTCATCATATTGTTTCCCTGTCATTCTGTTAAAAGCACATTTACGACCAGGACAGAGACACTCCCCCAACAGCAGAGGAGCCGACAGTGTGGCTGCAGTTTTGGAGTAAATGAAGTGTGTATACAGCAGTGGGGAGCAGTGCGGGTGCAGCTGTAAGATGTTAACATTACGCAAAGGCAAAGCGGGATGTCAATACTGAGGCATGTTTTGGGGGCGGAGCTATTGATCGGCGCTGGTCATGTTATGTATGCAATATCAGCGAGGGTGATTGATGGGGCTAGTTGACTTTCATTTCTCCTGTACTGAAAATCGGAAGTTAAACGAAGCTTGGATTTTGCGGAGCTACTTCATCACATAATATATATACATATCCTGAGGCGCTGCAGGTGAATAGGGAAAAGAAATTAAATTGAGTGATATCAAAATGAAACTTTTGAAGTGGACTACTGACACAAAGATGAGAAAAAAATGGATTGCAAGTTTCCTATCATTGTATGTTTTCGCTCAAAAATAAGCCAAAAGTACCTATTCAGTGACAAAATGTAAAAAATGGATAGAGCCAGGTTTAAATGTATGGATTTATTTAGTCGATGCATTAGTTACAAAGATTTGTTCAGATGGGATTTGGGATATTTTCTTTAGTTTTGTTCAAATCTCTCTAAACAAACGGTACAGCACTGAGAACTTTGATGGCTGTTGTTGCAGGAGTGTAAGAAAAAGTGGCCATTGAATTTACAATTTTCTGTGTAAATCTATGGAGAAACATTCAATCAGTGCAATAATTAAATATCTTATTGTGATGATTTGGCAATTTGTTTGTTTCCTGGTGAAAGTTTCTATGCTAAGAGATTAAACTGGCCCAAAATCTCTATTTTGAGCACCTCGACGTTGATGTTTTTTATCTTTTAAAATGTGGAAATAATATTGTCAATGGAAAGAAATTCCAGTAAGGAGTGAACGACTGTGCTGGTGAGGATTTTGAATTGACCTTGAGCAGACAGTAGAGCAAATGACAGTGAAAACAAGCTTTTACCTTCAGCTAACGGCATGCTAGCCAATCAATGCTGCTGTGATGAGCACACTAAGAGTGCAGATTGGGTCCGGTAATGGATTTTTGATCTTTAAGCATGCGGAGGACAGTTTTGTGTTCCCTCTGTGACGCTATAAAATCCAAGAAATACTGATTGGAGTTCTTCAGCAGTAAGAAAAAACTACAGTAGTGAACAGGACGACTCAAAACTGAATGCATGAAGCAAAATCACAATACGTTTTTGACAAGTGAACCCAGATATACAAGATGGTTTAAAGCTGAAAAAAGTCAATACTGCATAATGTCTCTTGTCTTGTGGGGAGACGTTGTAGGCAAAACTAGATTTTTTTCAATTTTCAAGGAGTGTAATTATTGCACTGATTCAACATTTCTTCATTGAACTACTGTATATGGGACATTTTAACTTCAATGACCATTTGATCAAAATGCAGTATTCTCACATTTTGGTGGCAATATTTCCACTTTAGTAGCTCTACAGACTTCAAACTTTCTAGGTTTATAGGCAAAGATTCTTCAGTCTTCATCTGTACTCTGTAGTTAAAGTGTAGGACATTTCGATCTTAGTCGAAAGACTAAAAAACTACAGAGTACAGATGAAGACTGAAGAATCTTTGCCTACGATGGACACCTCCTGTACGACTGAGAACCTACACATTTCTAGGTGTGGATTTAACAATATTATAAAGGTCTGTTCAGATGGAGTTTTCAATGTTTTATTATAGCCAACGATTATTTTTGTACTCCAAAAAACAATCCAAAGTTTAATTTTTTTCACTAATAACTAGCTTATTGAAAAACTAAACAACATATCTAAAATCCCTGCTGAACACATCTTCGCAACTCCTATATAAACAAAATAAAACCATGAATTTAAATCTGGCTTTATCTCCCGTCTTAAAACCAACATCCCAACACTATTACTGTGAGCACACATTTAGTATTGTAAGGTGTGCTTTCCCGGCTGAAACAAGACCCCGTGTCCTTGTCATTTTGTGCTGATTTGACCTACCGCGCTGTCTACAATACACACTCAACGCACACACCGGACCACAATATTGGCCAAGCATTTCATCTCAGCGGGAGGTGACCTTTTCATATGTGGAGCACCGCAGCCACTCTTTGAAAATACATGGGCCTGTCCTCCTCACCTCTTTGTACACTCTGCCCTCTGTGAACTTATTTCTCATCCCCTCCTGGTTGGCGGAGTATCACACAAGGATTTACACAAAAGCCATAGAGCTCCGCAGTCCCACACAAAGGTGCCCTGAAAGTAAAATTCACTTTCATTTTTCCTATAGACTTGTTTGGGCGGAAGAAATCCTTATATTAAGAGTGTAAAGGCTCAATGGAGGCTACGAAGGTATGTCAAGGGATTTCAAACAGTCACACAAGGTTCTTCAAAGCGTCTGGTGCAGCAAAAAGTGAACCTCTAAAGTGTATGAGTGGTAAGCCTGCTATAGCAATGGGCTAGACCCTCCAGATATTTCTTCCATTTAAATTCATTAATTTATCAAAGTTCTGTGTTTTATGCATACAAATTGCCTATATTTTAAGTGACAAAATCAACATAATGGATATAGCCAGATTAAAATTAAGCGTTTTATTTTGTCGATATATTAGATACAAAGATTTTTGCAGAGGGCATTGTTGATATCTTCTTTAGTTTTTTGAACAAATAGTTATTAGAGAATAAATCTGTAAATAATCAAATTTCACCTTGTTTTTTTGCGTTCAATACTCAGCTACCAATTGAATATTGAAAAATCCTTCTGAACCAACCTTCAAAATAGTACAAAACTGGAAAGTTTGGCGTCTGCAGGAGTCAATCAAAAGGAGAAACGTTGATTCAGCGCAATAATTACACCCCTTATTATTAAAAAAAAAAACGGTAATTTATTTGTTTCTGTGTGAAGGTTTATATGTTAGGGAAAGGGAATCTTATTTTCATAGCAATTCCATATGGCTCAAGTCATCCAAAGCGGATCTGGACAGTGTGCATCTGCAGGAACCGGGATCCGAACCCCCAGCCTTCCGGCCATGAGACAACCTGTTCTACCATCTGCGCCACTGTTAAGAGGTTAATCTGGCCCAAAACCTGGGGAAAAAATTATAATTTTGCCTGCAGTGTCTCCCCTTAATTTAGCAAGTTGCGTCAGGAACAGGAAAAATGCCTGTTCCTTCAATTATACATCATGAAAAATTGAAGGAGGCAGGATGATGATAACGTGTTTGTAGTCACATTAAACTGTAGTAATCCCTGGTATCTGTAATGTAGCTGCTAAAGTGTCCAGCAGAGGGCACTGTATTCAAACGGATAGCAACAGCGCGAGCGTCTTCTTGGGAATCTATTGGAGGACATGAACTGTGCTTATTGAGGCATTACATCATAAGTGAAGGAGACATTTCAAGAGCCAGCTATTGAATACAGATACACAGCCAAGTTAAATTCATAGAAGAATGGCTTGGCTGGAATCCCACAGTTGAGCCTGAAAAATGCATCGTAATCTACTTTGTTTACCGAATCGATGCATATGGCATTTGTATGGATAACTCGATACTGCCTCACAAAGAATTACAGATGTTATGGCACAAACGTGGAAGAAAGATCCAAAATATTGATCTGCTAATGTTCAGTCATTGATAAAACACTGCACATTTACATTTACACGTGTGGTCAACAGAACATGTATAATAAAAGGCAGAAAACAAGTTGCAATGGTCATCTATTGGTAAAAAAAAAAATAACTAGGCTATTGTAAAATTATTAAAATGCACTTTATGTATGTAATATGTTTCTGATATTTCTAAATAATCAACATTATAAAAGTATTTGTTCAAAATCCCCTCAAATTCAATCAATAATCCTAAATTAAACCTGACTATCTCTTATTCTGATCTTGTTGCTGAAAATGCAGTACATTTTTGCCCATTTTTACACATAAAATGCTTGATTTTTATATGATAACATCAATTAAAAGAAAACTTGTCATACATTTATTCCTTATATTTCTTCCAGTAATATACAGGAAAAGTTTCAGATGGATTTCTTCAACTTTAGTTTTCCCCCATTCACCTGCAGCATCTCGTCTTAGAGCTTAAACCCAGTTCCTAGTAATTGTGCACCCCGTTTTATGCAATACATGGCAACACATCTCTGCAATTACAAGTCAATAACATTTCGATATTTCTCAATGAAGAAGAGTGAGTTGTTCTATGTGTGTTTTGCATAAGGAGCGTGAGCAGAGCCAAGGTTTGGACAGTAATCGCCATCACACTGGAAGGGTAGGAAGGGTCGGAGTTGAAGTTCGCTGTTGAAAAGCATCGTAGTAACATTGTGTGTGTTTGCTCCAGAGTGTTGTCATGACCATAGAAAATAAGAGAAATGCCCTCCAGTGCTAACGGACACGGACGTTAGCAAGACACAAGCCTGTTGAATGTACTGTATGTTCCAAAGATATTCTATAAACTAGATTGGACATGACGCTTGTTGACGTGACAAATATGGCGGCCATCTTGTGACTGGCTGGTGAGGCTAATGCTAATAGCAAGTAATGTAAAATCGGGGACATGCATGGGTTTCATTGATAAAACGTTAGAATTTGAGATACAGTAATTTTTTGGTATTTCTGGTATGTCTAGGTATCTCCGTCAAGGCATATTTACTCTGAGTTGTATCTTTAAAGGGATGTTTGTTTTTGTGGTCTTAGCACTATTTACCACCATTCATTCGACTGTTGTTGCATTAGTATCAAGGCAATACTTAAGTAATAATGACATGACCAGAAATAAATAAAACAAAAATAGTGGTGTTTCTTATTCATTTACATTGCGGCCATCTTGTGACTGGCCGCCAGAGCTTGCCATTCATTCCAATGTATCACTATGGTGATGTCCAATCTAGTGTTTTATATAATAGCTTTGGTCTATTCCCTATAGTTGTTAGCGTTAGCCATCAAACATCGCAAATTTACGCAGAGTCCGGGAATTTTAAGCTAGCTCTGTGTACGAGGCTCGTATAGCTGAGGGCATTTCTATGATTTCTATGGTCATGACGACCAATCATAACTCATGAAGCTTTAGCATTAGCAAAAGCTTTTAACTTTGCCGTATCTTAACTGATGTGCTGTTCAGCTATCAGTTGCCCTCGCTATAGTGTTTTGAACTGTGGTGATTTGATGTGAGGTAGTAAAGTGGCTTTATGAAATATTCTGTTTCTTGCATTGCACTGTATCCAGGAATTTTAGGTATAACTGCCCATGTGGTTTGTAGCCTGTTAAATCAGTTACAACTACTGAAGTATAGCCTAGTGATAGAAGGCTTGGAACAAAATACTTTGACTATTTAATGGTACTTGGCTA
>OMNZ01047213.1:6793-24462 GCA_900303255.1 Lesueurigobius sanzi | reverse complement strand
ATTAGCAAAAGCTTTTAACTTTGCCGTATCTTAACTGATGTGCTGTTCAGCTATCAGTTGCCCTCGCTATAGTATTTTGAACTGTGGTGATTTGATGTGAGGTAGTAAAGTGGCTTTATGAAATACATTCTGTTTCTTGCATGGATACATGTTTTGCACTGTATCCAGGAATACCTAACTGTATCCAGTTATACCTAAAATTCCTGTATCCAGGAATTTTAGGTATAACTGCCCATGTGGTTTGTAGCCTGTTAAATCAGTTACAACTACTGAAGTATAGCCTAGTGATAGAAGGCTTGGAACAAAATACTTTCTGACTATTTAATGGTACTTGGCTACAAAAATATGCCTTATGCTAAAATGTTTAATGTGTTCTTTTTATGTAGATGTATGTAGTTGTAGGCAAAATTGCACAACATCATGCATTTACTTATAATTAAATGTAATTCAACAAACATAGAGCCCCTGGCAACAGAGATCTAAACACTATCAAAATACTATGAAAATAAATACATACATTTCTATAAGAAATTTCCTTGGATGGACCATGAGACCTCCCTGTTTAGTCCATGTGAGAAACAGTAGTTCAGCAAAACCAACGTGGGCAAGTTTGACCCTCCATTTTTTCATGTTTTGACTATGAAAAAATCAGCCCACGACCAATCCCACCAGCCAAACAACAACATAATGTATTCAAATTAACATGAATAAACCAGATTTTAAATGTTTCGCACAATGTTTGCACATGATTATAAGCACTACATTTTACGGTGGAGGGTCCAGAGTTATTGGCTGCGTTCCCATAACATCACAACTAGTCTTAGTTTATTGCTAATTTCTCTGTCATTCCTGAGCCAATCCACATGAAACAAAAACTGTCACAGAGTTCAATGTCGTATCTGTCAGCACACATGAACTATTCGAAAACATGTGCATGATGTTGGCCAGTAGAAAGGACTTTCAGCCATAATAATAAATAATATGACCTGGTTTGTGATCAAATAATCAAATAATGATCAGGGAAAACATTTGTCAATTTTCTTTTTCTATAATGTGAACACAACCTATTGCTTTGGTAATTTTGGGGATCAGGCCTGAAAAGATTGGGATCCTCTGAGCTAATTGAGCGAGCCATCACCATAATGTAATCTTATAGAAAACAGCACTTAGCTTAACATTACTTAGCATATTCATAACAAAACACATTATGAAAAGGCCGCATAAAAAGCTTGGTGTACTGAAACATGAAAGCAAACGTGGCCTACTTGCAATGCTTATCTAGCTTAACATGCATAACGACACCGCAAGAGAACACTATGCTGTTACTAGACTAACAAATTAAGTGCATTTGCTTCGTCAATTGTCGACTGTGAAAGTGAATACATTATGCCAAAAATATTAACATTTTCTCCCTTGTTTTAGGTGAGGAGGGTCCCAGGCTCCAGCGGACACCTCCACAAGACGGAGGACGGCGACTGGGAGTGGAGCGACGACGAGCTGGACGAGCGCAGCGAGGAGGGGAAGGCTGCGGTCAATCAGGGACGAGTGAGTTTGAAATGGAGATTGAGACAGAGATGGGTCTGTAATGGGTTTATAATGATGCAGCTCTACCCGCACGGTCTACCCTCACCTCCCCCCACCCCACTCTAGAGTACAGAACATGTCAGGGCCTGGAGAGCAGTGGTTCTCAGAAAAACAGAATATAGTAAGAATCTTTGAACTAGAGCTGGACAATATTAAAACAAATTTTACTACTAATATTTTACGACAACAGTTTTGTGCAAAAGTTTTGTTTTGCTTTTTTTTTTTTTTTCACCAAATCAAGGTAAAATCAGGACTAAAACAAGACAAAAATGTTGCTAGTGATCATGCACTTTAGGCTTTGTCAGCTAGGTTTTGTTAACATTCGATAATTGTTTTTAAAGGTACACTGCTGAACATTTCACCCAATAAATTGATTCAAATACAACCATTTATTTTATTACAGACACTTTTTATCGTTGAAAAATAAAGATGAACAAACAAACATGTGTCTTTGCTGTGAGTAGCTCCTCTCCTTAGACCTGACTCGTCTCCATGGAGATGTGGACTAATATGAGATTTAATTAGGTTAGGTTCATCAAATCTAAATCATCTAAATCCAATCTTTGATTTCCCACTGCAAAAATATAATTTTCTGTATCCAGCTGGTCATTAAGAGCATGTTTGTTTTGCTGATAACAATATAATCCAAAATGTTACGCAGTGTACCTTTAATACTGCTATTGCAATATCACTTAACCATTACAAAATAGTACATTTTGTTTTGCAAGACTGAAATTACACAAAATTAGGAAAATCATAACTTTAACTGAATTTTTGCAAATTTCCATGACAGTTTGAAGAAATTAATGATTTTTTAATACGAATATGGTGTCATATGACATTGCAATAACGATAATCTGCTGATGTATTATGAAGCCTGACTTTTTTTTTTTTTTTTACAAAGTCGGATATTCAATCAATCAATCAATCAAAGTTTATTTATAAAGCGCTTTTCATACAAAGATGCAACTCAAAGTGCTTTACATTATAAACAATATTGTATTGTTCTCGTTCCAGATGTTATTTTGAAAAGCTATAAAGATGTTTACTTATTATAAGATTTTTTTTCTTTTTTGTCTGTCCCCTCCCTGGACAGACACCACCTTATGACATTAAATTGTAGTGTATTGCACCAGATCTTTTGGATGACTGGATATTATACGTTTCACATTCAAGGAGGATTAGATCTAAAACCGTGATTACGATGGTTAATATAAAAAGATTTGTTTGATGGATTCTTTTATTTGACTGTGGTTGAAGATTTGTAACCAGGCTTATGAAGACTTATAGCTAAAGACTTTCTACACTGTGAATATGAATCACTTTATTCATATAGTATTGTGTTGATTTCGATGCTAAACTTACTTATGTTGTGATTTTCCCTCTAGTCACGAAGGGTCAGAGAGGAGGCCAAAGAAGTAAGTTAGAGATATCTCTTGTGTACTAATTAATCCTCAAATACATTCATTTCATTTTTGCATAGCTATTTTTTTTTTTACATTTTTTGCCTGAAAATAACAAAGTCATCTGACCATCAAGCTTTATTCCAAATGCTTCACTTATTTTTAAGGCCATACATTATTCTTCATTTATTCATTCATTCATTTTTTGACTTGAGCATGTGAGTTACGCAATGTTCAGCATATTGAAAACAAAGCTAAAGAAATATAAGAACAGTTATGTTCTTATATTTAAGGAGTAGGCAGAAGATTGCTGCTAATTAGCTCACACTCCCTTTTGCAGTGACATTTGTAAAATCAGTAGGTGTTCAGTTTAGTCATATTTCATGTGTGATGACCTTAATATATAGTAACTGTACTCATTCTATCTCTGCTAGAACCGAGGAGTAATGCACAAGTATAATTAAACACAATATACATGTATATGCAGTAAAGTTAATTAGAGCAGTGAAATAGTCAGAATCAGTCTGTGAAAAACACGGAAGAGGTTCTGACCTCACCCCATGACATCATCAGGTGGGAGGCAAGCATTTTGAACAGAGACAGACAGCTCAAATTTGGAAAAAGTCTAATCGCATTAGTATTGTGATTTGCAGTTCCATGTTTATGTTTTAAATTGTCTTATTATGCTAAATCAACTTTAACGAGCTTTTCAGCATGCTACAATGTTTTTCGTTCGTCAAAAACAGATCTGGAGCTGTGTTTCAAGCCACTTTTGCATGTTTGAGAATCTTCCCCCGTGGCTATTTTTTAGCACCGCAGCAGCAGCTCATGAAAAGCACCTCCTGCTCCCAAGAGCTCTTCCTGAGTCTCTACGTATCCAAGAAATGCTTTCCCTAATTTACGATCTCTGGCAAAGCTCATCCTTTCATCACAAGTGCAAAAACATCTGCCAAAATTAGCGAGGGGAGGGGGAGGGAGGGGCTTATGAGGAGTGCCTTGTTGAATCAGGACATAGCTGTAGAAGGTGGTTTATATGAATATATAATTTTCTAACCAACAAAGTATAATATATAGATCAAGATGTGTTTGAGGCGATCAAATACCTGAAAAAGCATTGCACCCGCTCTTTAAATCCAAGATTTTGTGGCATTAGCATTTGAGAAAAGACAGAAATATGAACTGCAGTTTTAAGAATGTCATGTATTTCATTTCTGAACATTTGCAGAGGTATAAAGTTTAATTCACCTTAAACTGTAAACTGCAGAGAGGACAGCTTTTACGCTTGGCTTTTTCCTTCATGTGTAATATTGAACTGTGATGATGATTTTTCCAGGATGTTAAAAAGCTCTTTGACAAACCCGCCTCTCACTTTGTTGTGTGCCAGAACGAGGAGAACGCAAACAATGTCCCTATTGAAGGCTTGTCTCTGCAGCATCCCCAGGTGAGGCACCCATTAGCGGTGGATCGCCGACCTCGTTTGCCGCGCTAATTGTCTTATGTGTTCAATCGACCGTCTTCTGCCTGCGCTGTGGACTGGTGTGCATTGGGGGCCGCTGTGTGGACATGCTTCTCTCTCTCTGTGTCTCTCTGCAGCAATAAGTCAAAATAAAGCGCTGTCATTATCAGTCCAGCGCCTGACTCCAGATCATCATCATCAATTCATCGTGACCTATTTTCTGAGGCGATAACGCTGTGGTGGATGAAATACTCGTCTAAGTACAGATACAGACCAAAATAACTTATAGCTTTTCTTAAAGGGAGACACTGCAGGTCAGGTTCTGGGCCAGTTTAGCCTAATCTTAGCAATAAGGAGTGTAATTATTGCACTGATTCAACGTTTCCCCATGGAACTGTATGGGAATTGTAACTTTAATGATCATTTTCTTACATTGTGGCAACAACATCTCCACTTTAATAGCTCCTAAAGACTCCAAACTTTCTGGGTTTGGACAATGTTTTGAAGGTTTGTTCAAAGGGAATATGTAATTCCTAACCTGACTTGTTGAGTTTTGAACCCCAAATAATTTAGTGTTTTTACAGGTTTATTCACTGATAAGTAGTTTATTCAAAAACTAAACATGATATCCAAAATCCCTTCTGAATAAATCTTTGTAACTGATACTGTATATAAACAAAATAAATTCATACATTTATGGCTTCCTTGCTCTACCTA
Source organism: Lesueurigobius sanzi (assembly GCA_900303255.1). Classification (NCBI taxonomy): domain Eukaryota; kingdom Metazoa; phylum Chordata; class Actinopteri; order Gobiiformes; family Gobiidae; genus Lesueurigobius; species Lesueurigobius sanzi. Next base: position 19,302 of record OMNZ01047213.1, on the reverse strand, counting down.
TTATTTAGTTTTAATCACCAACAATATAGGCAAGTTTGGCAATTTTTACACATAAAATAAAATGTTATTTTGTTACAATATGAAAGCATAAAATTCTACATGTCATATTTATGTCATGCAAAAGTTTCAAATTGATATCTATCAATTGTTTTCCCTATTCATACATATATCCAGACATTTAAACCTGGATCAATCCATTATTTCAACTTGTTGGCATTTTTTATGCATAAAATACATTATTTTTAAAGTTTGTTTCAATCAATTTATTTTTGTCTCCCTATTCACCTGCAGTGTCTTTCCTTAACAGGACAGTTATAGCACAGTAATGGCATAAATAAAACTGATAGTTGTCAAAAGGTCAAGGTAATTACTCATGGAAATAGGGCACAGGAGCTGAGACGTTATGTCATGGTGATGTGACTAATCCTAACTATGTGATTAATCATAGCTATAACCACAGATCTATAATAAAACTCTAGACGGGAAACAGTCACCGTTGCCATGGCGAATGTGACGACCATCTTGCGACTGGCCTTGGTGCCAAACATTAATTGAAAGTAAGCAAAAAAGAGGGACATGAATTTCACATATTAAAAACATGATGTTGTAATTCTGGAGTCCTAATTAACAGGCTGCAGCTTTTACTTTCATCCAGCTCAAACATGTAGCATAGCAGAAAGTAGAAAATACCAATTCTTGCGTTAGAGTGTGTTTTCACTGTCCACCACAGCAATTATTTTAGCTGTCTTGGTCCTTTTGCCAAAAGAATAAATACAGCCGTCGTTAGTTATTTGTAAGCTTTTTTTTTCTTTTTCATATTATTATTAATTAATAGTAATGTCCTTGTCTTTCCTACTTTTGCTTTCCTTGAGATGCATTACCCAAAAACATGATCCCTGAATTCATTAAACATTGCATAACGGCGATAATATCAATTTCAAGCTTTGAGCCTGATCTTATGAGATCAGAAGACCATTCATTTCTAATATAGTGTAGATGCACCAATAATTCCTGTGTTCTGTGCAGAGGCTGCTCTACCCGCCTCTGCTGCAATGGCAACAAGGCCGTTTACAGCAGCAGAGGTGGGCAGAGCAGCCAAAATATTTACTCAACTAAAAGAGTTATGTTACTTCATGTCAAAGTCAAAAAGTAGTAAAATACAACTTGCTGAGTGTAAATGTCTGATGATGTTTTCATATTGATGTAGTGTATGATTAGCATAAGAAAAATAATGATAACATGCAAAGAAATGTATTGGAGTTTATATGGACATTTTAGCCACTTTGCCACTAGTCTCAGTGGGAAGAGTAAGCTATTTTTTTTCATTAGGCAGTTACTCCTAGGGCTGGGTACCGATAATCAATTCTGATTCTAGGTACTATGGCATCAGGAAAAAAGATACCCAAAACTGGTACTGACTTTTTCCTCCTTTATATGTCAAGTTTAATGGCTGATGCGCCCTGAGACAGCACTAAAGAAAGTTACTTGGTCGTTTCAGCTCAAATATATGATAAAAAAGCAAAGAAATGGTATTTTATGGAAAACAATGGCCATTATTGTTCTGTTTCATGGTTCTACATGGCCAACAATTTAGTACAGATATCAAAAAACGGTACCCAACCCTAGTTTCTTCAATATAATATTTCTTACTTGAGAAATTGGAGAAGAGTACTACCCACATATGAGTGCAGTGACCTTTATTCTAATTGAGAAGCACATTTAGCATTTCATGAGCAGGAGCATTGTTCGTTACTCCTTTCTCATGGCACCGCTCAACAACAAAAAGCATCAGACTGAGAGATACTTGCTCGAATGTGTTTTAACATAATTATGTTAAAATTGGCCTCTTAGTATATAGTTGAACCTTGCATTCATCAAGTCTACATTTCTTCTAAAACCGACACAAAGAGCTCGCCGACGTGGATGTTTTTGGAGGTCGCGGGTCGGGCGTTTTTTGGCTAATGCAGCTCGAACACAGTCATTACTGCTTATCTCCGCACAACGGCAAAACAAACTGCAGAGCCAGTATGAATTAAGGTCAGCGCCAACTCATCTCCAAACTCCCCCTCTCCCCCTCTCGCTCTCTCTCTCTCTCTCTCGCTCTCTCACAGGTGGAACCGTTTGATGGCGCTCCCAACAGTCAAGGCGCCCTCAACATGGTCCTGCGGCTAAGGTGAGACACTGCTACATTTCTCCTCATCTTCATTCATTCGCGGCACGTCTGCGTTTAGATATTGATCGATGCCTCCCTCTACAAGTCTACAGCCAGTTGTCATTAAGTTGAATAAAGAAAAAAAGAAAACACTCTTTTGACAGCACCGGAAGAAGATTCAGTGACAATGTCTCTGTGGCAGACACTGTATTTGTCCTAAAAAGCATTATCATGGAGTTCGAGCTAATTGCCTGCAGCTTGGGGGGAGAGTTTTGGCATCTCGCTGCATTGTCTCATCTCCCTTTGTCTTTGAGCCGGTGTCACCGCGAGGAGGGTGAAACGCTCCATTTGTTTCCTTGGCTCCGGGCCGTAGCTGCCGGTCATAACAGTTTATTCTGTTTTGGACATCATCGGATTCATTTATTATGCAGTGACTGGTTTGAATCTAAAGATGATTTTGTTTCATTACGCTCTAGCTGGTTTGGTTCAGAATCCGACTATAGTATCAAAGTGTAACAGAAGATGTTGTTTAGAAACGGAAAAGCAAAAGAAGCGGTTTGATGGTTTTCTCCTGAATCTAGGAGACTACGTGTTTGGCACAAGATCTTTCAATTGAGTTTGAAGTTTTGTACCATGCCTTTTTTCTATCATTGGAACTAACTGAAACATGTAAGCAAAAGGAAAACATCTCTAATCCTATTGTCTGACTTAAGCTGGGTACACATGTTACAACCCTGCTCCGCTAGGGTAAGGGAAGTAACAACAAAACCAAGATGTACTAACAAAATTTGGCCTTACAAATGTTTCAAAACAAAGTCATAACAAAACGAGCAGTGTCACTTAATTCCAAGTTACAGTAAAGGTGAACTTTCCAAAAAGTGACACAGACAAATGGCATACTGGCCACAAACGCCAGCAGCCAGGAACAGGAAGACAGGGGTGTGGCCCTTCCAGGTGGAGACACAGAATTGGTCAATCAGAAAGCTGCCGCCCCAATCAGGAGGCACCAGATTGGAGCGGAAACAAATCCCAATGTTGCTTCAGGATTTCGGGTCAATCCCAAAGCAAGGTCCACCAATTGGAGATGAGGGCTCACATGACACACACGACAGGATTTTAAAGTCTTTAGAGATTTAACAACATGCACAGACCACAAACATATGAAGACACATATACACACACGAGGAGTCCCACAACAAATATTTGCCTGCAGAGAGTTTTATTGGGCCATGTCTCCCCCAACTCAGGGAGACTCAAATCTGGCTGTAACTCCTCTAGTGTGTAACCAGTTTTAAAGAACACTACACATTTATCAAGATAGAAGACATAATGTTAAGTTTGGGGCGACAGTGGTGCAAATGGTAGAGAGTTAGCGGTTAGAATCCTGCAGGTGCACACTGTCGTAATGTCCTTGGGCAAGACACTTTACTCGACTTGCCTCCACTGGTGTATGACTGAGAGTGTGAATGGGTGAGTGGTTCCTCGATGTACAGTGCTTTGGGTGCCTAAAGCAGGTAGAAAATATGACCATTTAAATTCATATGTACCATTGCGTCAACTAAAATTTCTAGCAGGAAGCCGAATAAAACCAATCAGAGAAGGACGTAGTTGCTGTTGCGGTTCTGCATTGATATGTGAACAGGATTATAAGTCACGACGCACCCTACTGTTGATGTGTTTCTGGAGAGACGCTGTAAATGAAGGAGCCTCATTGCACGGTTTAATTTGAGTAGAGTTTGAGTCACCAGAAACACTGCATCAAAATACAGAGGGGGGGCTAGTGAGGTGATGTTTGTGACCAATTCGGCTCTTGTGAACGGTTCTTCTGTCATTTGTCCATCTTTTGATTAATCACAATTATTATATTCTTTATTATTGGAGCTCAACAGATCCAGCCTCATCCGAGCTCCTATCGGTAAAAATCCCTTTGAAAATCTCCATAGACTTTAAATAATTAGCTCTGTGCTAACTACTGACCACCATAGGCCAGATATTTTTCAAGACAGTCTGTGTAAGTTCTCTGTCGTACATGAGTTGTCCATCGTAGGCAAAGATCCTTCAGTTTTCATCTGTACTCTGAAGTTGAAGTGTAGGATGTTTTGCCTATGATGGATAACTCCTGTACGACTGAGAACTTACACAGACGGATTGCTGCCAACTTCGGGAGAGATGCCCTTGACTTGGCACGCAGGTGGGAGAAGACCAGCAAGAAGGTAGCAGATCCTTTAGAACAAAGAGAGGACCTCCTACTGGTCTTTATAAGTTCCACTGGTGTCCAAGTATGCTCAGTGCTGACGAAGCTCTTTGGATGAAGAGCAAAATGTCCTACACTTCAACTGGAGTACAGATGAAGACTGAAGAATCTTTGCCTACTATTTTTCAAGAAAGAAAATCCGAAATACAGTGAAATGTTTTTATAACTTTTTGGTTTATGAAGTTTTGGCTAAATCCTCACTTTAAAATCATGTGCTTTATGAGTTAACACACAGCTGATTAGCTGCTATCGTTAGTTCTTTTAAACCCTTAATTAATTTTTTTTCCATAAAGAAAACTGAATGGTATTTTAACTTCCAGCACCAGCAGACTTTTGAGCTTCATACAAGGCCCATATGAAACCCTGTCATTTAAAGCATTTATTCTCATTTCATTAATTTCAATAATCTTTATTTATCCATTCTACTACACGTAAAGTATCTGCAGTTAGTCGAAATTTTGTGTCTCTCTCACCAGTGATAAATAAAAACAATAGTAACACATATCAGCACAATAGGTTGCAGCAAAGACAGGGAAGGGGAGAGGTCAGCTTCCTGACAGCCTGGTGGATGAAGCTGTCCTGGAAACTCTGCAGTCTTCTTCCCTCAACAAACGAATACATCTATGTGAGAAGTTTGTAATTCTAGTCTAGGCACAGAATCCATTTATTCAAATTGCAAATCAAAGCGCCAACTTGGACAGCTCTATAAATGCTGTTTTGAGCTTTTGAGAAAGAGATAGTCTGAATATATGCAGGATTATAGCCCTAACAAATAAGTTATCTCCCTTTTGTCTGCCTTGTATCATAAAAGTGTTGTCATGCAAATATCTTAAAAGCAAACTTGTTGTTTCGACCTTTAAAAACAATGAGTTTCGGGAGTGCAAAACAACAGTTCCTTTTAACTAGATAAGGGAATTAGTGCTGATTTTGGATGTGCGATGGCAACGTTCGTCCCCCTCAGTATTCCGCCTGAGATTATGGGGGCTATGATTGTCGACGTTTTTTTTTTTTTTTGACTGGAAGTTATTCAAGAGATGTTTCTTTGTTATCTGCCAAAGTCACCGAGGTCTCCCGAGAACCCCGGTGTCAGCAGTTTGAAGGGGAACTTAACACTTGCATAATGCGCACACAGTGGCTGCAGTGTCACAGCAGCACGGAGGAACGGATGGAGATGAGATGGATTTATCGAGCTGGTGAGAGCAGAGGTCACTTTTCATGGGCTTTTCTTTGTTAATTCTCATCAAAAGTGTGTGGGGCTGCATGCAGAACTGCCTTTGTTGACCATGGATTGGGTTAGGTCAGTAGGTGGCGCCAGTCTGGTCCGGTGAGAAGAAGGAAACAGAGGTCCCCAAACTTTTCAGACCCAGAAAATAACCACACAAGCAATTCAGGACCCTCACTCTAAAAAGGAATTTGTGTTTATAATAAAATCAAGACTCAAATTAAAAATACGGTTTAAAAATAAAGGATTTATATAAAATTATCTAAAGTCGTCCAGGTGGTTTATTCAAATTTAAAAAGATAACACAGAAACAATTGGAATCATGTTTAAAAAGTGCCAACAAGGTCGCTGTCCATGCAGTACAGCTTCCTCAGGGCAGTTGTCCGTGGCAGACACCCCCATCTGATTTAGAGCTTTGGAGCTGACATAACGGCCCCATGCATTTTGGGAGTTTGGCACCATTTTTAAAGGCCACAAAACAATTCACCCTGAAAAGACTCCCTGTCACCCTGAGAGACAAAGTGGCATTAGAAGAGTTTTATTTGACATGATCATATTTGTCGGTCAGACCCTGGACGTAACGTGGTCTACATGAGCATGAATGCATGTAGAAGAAATCTTCCGCCCGGGATCTGGACACTGGTGGTGGTAGAGAAGGGGCAACCAACGAGCCAGACGGGCCGAGAGGTGAGACCAGGTGGAGGAGGGGCAGAGGACGGTCGCAGCACAGCTGGAAAAGGACGAGTTGATGAATTAATTGGCTTATAAGGGGAGCCCCGGACAATGGTTGGCTGGAGCAGGGACGACGTGGAGGTGCGGTTAGAATGGAGTGATTATTGGATGATTGAAAGGAGTAGCCGGAGTAGCGATGTGAGAGCAGAGGCCAGTCTTCCAGGCTTGAATTTGCTTCATTGAAAAGACAGCCCATTTTCAGCCTTATTCCCTTGTCTGCTATCTACCATCGCAACCCACTACACAACATGCCGAAATCACTCTGTAGTTACTTCTCAGTCTACCTTTCTTGTTTGGCCTCGTAAGATGTCAATGTTGGGAGAGGATCTTCTCCAGGGGTTGAGCTGTTTCCCCAATGTACAGTAAATGTGCTATAAGATATGTTGCAATATGTATGAGTCAATGCTCTTGAGTGGAGCATCTGGAGCACTCTGCTATACATTTTCAACTTATTTACCTGTTATTCTAACAGCAGACCGTCTTGCTTTTAAGACATTTTTACCCCATGATACCTGTATGTGCCTAACTACATCCCCAAACCATTTAACGGGAGACACTGCAGCATTTCCTTTTACAGTTTTGGACAAGTTTCCTCAAAACATATAAACTTTCACGTGGAATCAAATAAATTGTCTAATCTTCACAAATAAGATGTAAGATGTACTCACTCAATATTTATGTCAACAGTAAAAGATTCTATCAATCTATAAAGTTCATTATCCGCCCTATTCACCTGCAGCGTCCCGCCTTAAAGATTCCCTCCTCAGTATTGCACATGTAGCTTAATAAACGTCTGGAGAGAGAGAGATTTTGAAGTGGTCTGACAGTGTGCTCTCCCCGTGGTTAGTGCAGCGAGCAGACAGACTCCGGGCTTGTTTCTTTTGGACAGGGTTGTGACATCTGTATAGCATCTTTGGAGCTGCCCCCCGGTTCAGCCTCTCCTCCTTCTTCAGCTGCTGGGACCAGACATGTTTACAAGATCCATCTGCCACACTCCGATCCCTCCAATCCTCAGATACCAAACCCAGATAAAGAACTTTGCAGCGCATGTAGGCATGGATGTTGGACTCATTTATGTCCTATTGTTTAAAGGGGAAGTACCTATTTTTAATGTAGTATATTGTGCTTCTAGACATTTGTGGAAAAAAAAAAAAAAAGAGACTGCACTGCTAAAAGTGATTTAAAAAAGGTAAAATCTTCTCGAGTAGATTTGCCCTTACTCCAATTAAGGTCAAAAATACTTCAGTCCAGAAATGTAAACTTATTGCAGTGTGCTATGTGGCCTGGTGGAGGCTAATTTTGTAAACATTACTGGGTCACTTTGCTCCCCGAGTGTGAAACATGCTTCTAAAGTCACCCCTGCAAAAATAATGATGCTGATAAGGTGCATGTTCTTTAAAGGTGCATTGTGGAACATTTTGTGCCAAAAAAACCTTGATATTATTGCATATTTGACTTTTATGGACCCAGTGTCTGTATGGGAGGTTAGAATGGTGAATGAATAATGCCACGTAAAGCGTCTTTGAGAGTCCAGAAAAGCCTTATATAAAACCAATGCATCATTATTTACTTTACAGCCTTGATGACGCTCCAGAATCAAATCTTTTTAGGGTTTCTGGTAGGTTTTCTCACCATGGCAATGCAGTGAAAGCCTATTCACCTTATTCAAAAAATGCAAAAAAGCTCAAAGTAAATAGGTTTGTGGCTCAGGTTTAGTTTCAGTGGAAGAACAACATGAACAAAGTGACTTAAAATATATATATTTTTTTACAGATATTATCACTTTCTTTTTGTTGTCAATCTAATTGGCTAATTGTCTGTGAGGAACTCTAAAAGACCAACGCTGATGGATATATTCACATAGTGGTTTGTTGTAAATGTTACATGTTTCATCAATAACAAAAGCCAAAGCCAATATCAGCTCAAGTCAATCCTGCAGTTTGACCAGAAACACAAGATGGCAGCCCCCATGGCAACTTCCTGAATAAGGTGACTAAAGGGTAAAGGTAAAGCGCTTTATTTGTCAAGTAAAGGCGCCATGCTAACCAGCCATACAGAATCAGTCACTTGGTCACTAAAAGGTTAAATATGCGCTAATGTCAAGGTGTTTTTTCTACATAGAAAGTTCCACAATGCACCTTTATGGAAATGAAAGCAATCAATTGAACGTTTGTTCTATTCTGTTATTGTTTTAGGAAATGAGGACTGTCCTCATGCTACTAATGCTGTGCTAATGCTGCTAATGCTATGGTACATTGGAAATTAACATTTCAGCTTGTTACAGAGTTCTGGATGAAATGGTGAAAATGTTTTTAGGAACAATTCTGCGAGCTGCTGGGTAACACCAGAGGCAAAGGACAGTTGAGCATCAGTAAAAACATTTGAAGCCTCTTTTCTAATGTCGAAATGGCCTTTTTATTACACTCTTGCAAAATCTCCACTTTTGTAGCACCTGCAAACACAAACCACAGTCTTGTCCTTAATATTTTGAAGGTCTCTTCAGAGGGATTTTTCTATACTTAATACCATACCTGATTCATTGAGTTTCAAACCCAAAACAAACTACAACATTTATTTAACAGATTTATTTCACTAATTAAAAACTGAACAAGATATACTGTAACTGTATGTCAAACTCCTTTTTTTTACCTTTCAAAATCTGCAGTGGTTTATTTTTATGGAATATGCCAGAAATCCCAGAATTTAACATTTTACATGTGGTAGATTCCACAGTGTTACCAATCTTCAAATGCAACTGCACATAGATATAATTGTACATGTTTGCCCAGTCACTATTTGGAAGCGATGACGTTCATTTGTTCATACCGACCTTTGAGATGACTTCTGTTATGATATTGGGCGTTACAAAAATAAACTGATTGATTGATTGATTGATGGCGATATAGTCATTTCCTATCTAGGATCCTAAGTATTTGTTTATCAAACGTTTCTAGTGTATTGTACTACTACTTAATGTCGTTTTTTATTACCATTACATGAAATACCAAAGGTTAAATGAGAAATGTTAATTCAATATGTTAACATTGTATTGAGATTGTTTTCTAAACATATCATCCATTTAAGCGGAGACACTGCAGGCAAAACTATTTTTTGTGCCAGTTTACTCTCTTAACATTTAACCTTTCACCTGGAAACAAATAAATGACCTAATCTTTACAATAAGGAGTGTAATTCTTGCACTGTAGAACTATATGGGAAATTGTAACTTCATTTGCAGTGACATCTTCTGCGCTTTAGTAGCTCCTACAGTCTCTAAACTTCCCAGTCTTGTACAAAACTATATTTTGAAGGTTTGTTCAGAGGGATCCTTCAATATGTAATTCCGAGCCTGATTTATTGCAAAGAACAACACTTTTAGGCTTACGGTTTACACTAAACAACATATCCAAAATCTCCTCTGAACAAATCTTTGAAACTAATATAACAATAAAATAAAACCTGGCTCTAAGCATTTTTTTTTTTCCAGATTTCCTTGCCAAATATATAGGCAATTTTGGCAATATTTATGCACAATATGCCTTATTTATATATGAAAACAGCACAAGTTTCAAAATGGTATCACTATTCACCTGCAGTATCTCACCTTAATGTATTATTTGCGTAGAGAGACCCATATCAATGCGTTTACAGTTTAGAAGCCAGCTCCCGTTTATGCTCAGGAATGCTATTGTTAGAATGTTTATATGATTTTATGTGGTAGCCATTAATCCATGCAAACAGGCCGCGCTTGTGGGAGCTAGTTAAACCTCTAATGAGCTTAAGTGGATCCCAATACCTCTGCCGGCTAATTATTTCTTTGCTTTATCTATATCCCCGTTTGTGGCTGCAGCTATATGGGCTGTGGAGAATGTATTTATCACCGAATGACATTGAAGGAAATAGGTTTTTGCGGCACATTTAGCTCAAGACATCTCTTCTATTCTGTTGCGTTTATTAGAACAGAATATTCTTGTCGAGGCTTGTAAATGTGAGCCACAGATCAGTTTTAATGATTCTAAGATTTGTTAGGGCTGTCAAAGTTTTAACTCATGATTAATCAAAGGTTAATAAGTTGATTTATGGCATCATGTATTATGACTGAACACACTTTACTTCTGTGTCTCAAGCACACGTTCCCTCAAAGACAGAGCGCATAGGCTGTTCACTTTTATGATTTATGATATAGTTTTTAGTTTGTTATTGAAATGTGAGCAAATTAACAGGTTGTGTGTCAAAATGCAGATTTCTAGTCTTAGTTTATTGTTAATTTCTCTGTAATTCCTGGGCCAATCCACATGAAACCGAAACGGTCACAAAGTTCTAGGGATGGGGTATCGGGCCGATACCACCTGCTTGTACTCGTATTCGTACTCATTAATGTGGCTCCGATACTAAGGGGCCGATACCAATTGACGTACAGCGAGCGCAGCGCAGCTCACAACAGCAGCCTGACAGATCGCTCAGCACAAAACACTGAAGCATTCATAAGAGTGGAAATACAATACTCCACACAGACCTGACTTTATTACAGACTCATTCCCTAAATCCGTTTGTGCTGAATTTAACCAGTGCTAAATGTTTACTTCAGTGGTGCGTCTACAATGTTGACAAAGGCAAATCTCATGATTTTCTTTAGTTTAAATCACGATTTCGATTTTATCACGATTCATGTGTATATTCTCTTTTAAAGGCTTCTTCTTGGATTTAGACCTGGTGTTGTCCTGGTTTAGTCTTGGTTTAGACCTGTTTCTGAGTTTCAGTCCTTACCAAGTTTTGACATGTTTCCCTCATGATTTAGTCCAGGTTTAATCCTGGTTCAGTTTGTGATATTGTCCAGGTTTAGACCTGATTTAGACCCTGTTTTCTGTTGGTTTATTTCTGATTGAGTCCTTGCGTTTAGACCTGGTTTAGTCCTGGTTTAGTCCTGGGTTTACTCCAAGGTAATCATCGTTTCATTCTGTCCCTGGTTTAGTCCTTTTTAGTTTGGTCCTGGCTTAGACCTTGATTTCAGCCTCTGCTCTAGTCTGGTTTTCTTCTTGGTTTAGTCCCGGTTTAATCCAGATTAAGTCTGTGATATTGTCAGATTTTAGATCTGGTTTAGACCTAGTTTCTCCTGGTTTAGTTCTGGTTTACTCCTGACAGTAGCGTGGACAGTAGTGGAGAAAGTGTGTGAACATAAACCACTGAATCACGATATGACGATGTTCCCAAAAAAACAGATGGTCATGAAGACCAGATCACGATTCGATTTTTATCACCATATCGCCCAGCCCTACTATCCAGCTGCTAACTCCTAATGGCTATTCTTAGCGTATTATGCTTAGTGACTAAATGCATCTGTAAAACAAACCCAGTGACTAAAACAGGCTTGAGGAGAGCTTTTAAAGGGTAGGTAGGCGAGCTATAGCATGTCCATATCAATATTGACCAACATTTAGCTGCTCCTGAAGCTAAAATATCCAATATGCTAACAAGCAAGCTAGCGGCAGCTCAAGCTAAAAAGAAACAACCATATCCCTAACTGTAGTAGTGAGGCTACTGCAAAATGAGGTGTAGTTAAAATAATAAGACACCATCTACATACTATTACATACAAATACAACACAGGCACTGAGTAACTTTTGGATATGAACAGTATGTGCGATGTGGACATAAATATTTCCTATAATTTTCATCTTAAATGAACAAAGTGAGACCCAAAAAATCAGATCATTTCACATGCTTATTACAAATATTATATCCAATAAAATAGCTTTACTTTAACTGTATAATTCTGATCAAACTTCTCTTAAAAAAGAAATATTATTATAATTGACAAATGACTCCATTAAATGGATCACTTTAGCTCAGCTACAAGATGTATGTTTGAAGAAAATGCCTTGTACTGCGGTACTCGGTATTGGCAAGTACTCAAATCAAAGTACTCGTACTCGTATCGGTTTGAGAAAAAGTGGTATCGGTGCATCACTACAAACTCTTATTAATACTTTTTTTTTTCATAAAGGTGTCCAAAAGTGGTGACAATATTCAAAAACATGTGCATGATGTTGGCCAGTAGAAAGGATATTCAGTCATAATATGGCAGTTCCAATCCAATCACTTAATGGTCAGGGAAGACTTTTGTCCATTTTCTTTTCAGAGATTTCTTT
>OMNZ01047210.1:2228-14245 GCA_900303255.1 Lesueurigobius sanzi | reverse complement strand
CAGAAAGAAGGAATGTTGACCATATAATGATTAAGCTATAAAAATGTATATATATTTTTTAATATATATATATCTTGTTGGGACAGTGCATGTTAATGAACACACATGAGAACCATGCATGTAAACACACCACTCCGGATAGTGGTCATGGGATAAGAGTTTTATCTCATGTTTATACAGTTTTTTTTGTTTTTTTTACTGATAGATGCTAAAGAGACATTTACTCTAGTTTTATTCTACTCTAGTATTATTATTACCTGTTTGCAAACTTCTTCTTTGATGGCACATTTTCTGACTTTTTGCACCCCCCTGTGTGATCGGACCTTAAGAGCTGTTGTGACAAGTACACTTCTCCATTGTGAGATCAATAAAGTTTTACCTTATCTTAGAAAAGCGCTACATAAATGTGACCATTTACCCTTTAAAGTAAATATTGAATTGAATATTTTCTCTGGCACCATACAATCTCACACCAAACAAAGCGGATCTACAACATATCAGCACTCTCAAGGTACAAAGACACTCAATGGGACTCCGAGAACATCGGGTGACCCCCAGCACATCACAACAAATTGCTAAGAGCCCACACATGTCAGCCTGAGGCATCCTGCCTACAGCTGCACAGCATCACACCTGTTGGTTTGGCCATGTTCTCCATCTCCCTCTTGACCACCCGACAAAAGCTATCCTTTTGTCCCCCGTGTTTGCAAGATGAAAAAGAGCACGAGGAAGCCTTGCACCCGATGGATTGCCGTCACTGACCTTTGATAGTGTGGAATTGAGGATGCGGAGACCACTGGTGTTCAAAGAAAGTGGTTCATCTATTTGTTGCTATGGACAGTCTGCTTCTTTTAAAGTTCCTCTGCGGCACTTAAAAACAACATACTTTGAGTATTTGTGATATTTTGCCCATTGTTCTGAATGTTCCCTTCCCCATGCCCACACCCGCTCTATTTTATGATATAGGAGTTTTATACTAACATCATGTACATAAAAATTTGGAAAGTTTGGCTGGACACAGCTACGGGACTCGTCGGTCTGGGAACCATCTAGCCCATCCGTCCATAGGAGTGGATCCCTTCCCTAATGTGGTTCTCCTCGAGGTTTCTCCGTCCCACATGGTTTTCTTGAGTTTTTCCTTGCCGCGGGGGAGGGTCTAAGGATGTGGGAAACCCCAGGCTGACATTTCATTGTTTGATATTGACTTGTTTTGTGTTTGTACCGACCTCTGAGATGACTCCTGTCGTGATATTGGGCATTACAAAAACCGACTGATATAAGTTGTGAAAAGCTTAGGTTTTGCAGTGACATACAGTAAAGGTGGCCACACACGAGAGGATTTTAAATCTTTTGAGACTAAAGATCTGTGCACAGACCACACACACTTAAGGACAGACATGAGGACACACATACACACACATGAGGAGTCCCACCACTGATCATGCCATGAGAGAAAGTTTTTATTGAGCCACGTCTCCTCAGACTAAAAATCCTCTAGTGAGTGTCCAGCTTTAGTGTCCAGGACCTAGATTAACTGCAGGCAGACTCTATTTTGCGGTGTTTGAACTTCCAGAAACTTTACGTCAGTGATAAATCCCACTCATGGTAAATATGAATGAACCTTTCCCGAATGTCCTGATGACAAAACTGTATGTGCCGGTAAGAAAGGTCTGTAGTTTGTGGCACAGTGAAACTTAAAAATAGTTCCTTATGTCACACCCTTAAACTCTGTGAAGTTTGTGCTTATTGGGTAATTATAATGTGTGACACGTAGTCGGTGTTAAGAAAGTGATAAAGATGTGTCTGAATTGTGCACATTGTGAGTGTCAGCTCGAAACACATGGAATTAGCAGAGGTTCACAGGCTAAAAGTCTAACGGCCGTCGTCGAGGCGGGAGATGTCGCGTTTGATTTCTGATTCCTTTGGCTGGAGGCAGTGACGGTGCTTTGTTATTTTCTTCCGCCATTCAGAGCAAATGAAAAGAGCGTAATGTTAGAGCGGTGAACAGGTGAAGCAGCCCGCAGCCCGCCACGACCCCACTTATGCATTTCAGCTCTTAGACGGCAAATGACTCTAAGGAGGCTGAAAGGAAGGCATAATGTCATGGATATAGGGTAGAATTCTGCTCGGTATGCGCCTTTATGTCAGTCACCAGCGGCTATGGCTATGATAGTCATCTCTGAAAGCTTTACATAAATGTCTCTATGAAATGCAATATGATTTAAATTGACTGTTCTTGGTTCAAAGCATTATTTTTTGTGCCTTGTGTGGTATGAGATACAAAAACTCATAAAGGCCCTACTCCTGATTTCTGTTTACTTCAAGTTTAAATTGTTTGCTGCGTCCAATCTCAATCTTAACTTTCCTAAAACTATTCTAACATCCCAAGTCTTAACCTCTTAAGCCCTAACGTCCCCATTTTTGGGGACTTGCCTCTTTTAGAGACAATCCTTGTTTATTTTAATCTATTTTTAAAAATGTTCACAAAAAAAAGTGTATTTTCTTTTCTTGGAAAAACTGTATTTTATGACCAAATATATAAATAGGATCCAAAATTTTCAATTTCATTGAAATATTACAAATTTGAATTTCTTTGGCCAAAATGTGCCAAAAGTGCCGATTCCGCCTAGACTATTTTAAATTAAAACCTCAATAACTTCACAATTATTTATTGTTACAGAGATAAACAGTTGGTAAAAAGTCAATAATTAGCTGTAGTTACTATTTTTAGTAACTGACCTAAATATTTTCTGTCTTTCAACCTCAGTTACTCAGGCCCACTATGATTTTCTTGAAAACTTTCACATCTACAGTATCCCCATAGACATTCATATCATAAGAGAGCAATATGAACATTTTAGACATTTTACAAGCTGTTAAAGCCTTCCAGAGGATATGTTTACCAAATTCAGAAAAAACAGCAACGGGCTTAAGAGGTTAATAGGGATGAGTTAATAAGCATGTTTGGCAACTTTCAGGTTCACTTTTTCGGGTCACTGTCGCAATAATCCTCACAAATAAGTTGCCTGTGATTTCGTCAGTGAGAAAAGCTTCATAATTAGATCAGAAATGTCAACTTTTACAATTTACTGAAGGAGGACAAAACCAATTTCACTTCACGGCCAGGAAACATATCAGGTGTAGGGCCTTTAAGTCCAAAGTAGTGTCTTTGAAGATCGTGTAATTAGCTTAACTAAAGGTGTGACACTAACGGTGAATGCAAAAACAAGTAAATTACTTTGAAAATGTTGCTGTATATTATACTGTACATGAAAAAATGTATAGTAGCGTTTTCTTTATATTAATATTTTAGATTAGAATAAAGCTCCATCTATGTATGTATATTTCTGGCTATCAATTCTGCATAATGAAGAGAGCCAGGTTTAATATTATGGATTTATCTATAGGCATGTTTTTCCTGCCATGGTTTTTGTGTTTTTATGTGTCAAGATGAATTTCTACCTCGATAGACAATAAAGCTTTCTATTCTATTCATTTTATTAGTTGACAATGACATATTGGATACGTACATGCTTGTCTGACTGGATTTTAATGTCGTGCTTTGTCTTTTAATATTATTATCGCGGAGAAAAAAAACTGTAAACAAAATACATTTCACCCTGTTTTTTGGAGATATTGTCCTGGAAATCCTGGAAATGGCTCAAGAATTTAAAGCAAAAACCTTGATTTACAAACTACTGGAAAACATCTCCAGTGAAACGGACACAAAAATAATTCAGATCCATCAAGAATCCATTCATAAACTTCTAGGTTAAGGTGAAGGTTATTTATTGTACCCAGAGGGAAATCTGTCCGCTGCATTTCCTTTGATGCCGTTGGGGCAATCCGTCAGGAGCGGGGACCCATCTCCAGATGTTGAGTCAGGCCAATGGTCAGAATCACCTGGCAGGAGGATTTAACCTAATGTGCATGTTTTGGGTTGATGGGGGAAACCCATCCAGACACGGGGAGAAACATGCAAACTCTACACAGAAAGGCTGCACAATCCGGGAATCAAACCCAGGACCTTCTTGCTGTGAGGCAAGAGTGCTATCCACTTGACCACCGAGTGGATAGCACTCTCATTCTAGCACTCTCGCACTCTAGTGCAGTAACAAAGCAGAATACTAAATAAATGTATATATTAAAGAACAATCAATCTATTTTTGTGATGCCCAAAATCACAACATGAGTCATCTCAAAGGTCGTATGGACAAAAACAAATCAATATCAGACATCAAGAATGATCAAAATAAGTCACACACAAATGAATGTCACAACCAGATAATGTCCCGTAAATAAGTCAATCGGACACAATGCAGCAAATGGAGATGATGGGGTCAAATCTTTCTGCTCCTTAGCCTGGTCTGGTCCTTCAAATCCTTTCAAGCTCCCTCCAATACGTATAATGTTCCAAACCCTCTCAGAAGCTGAGGTAGGCAGATCAGAAACTACTTGAGGTCCTCGTGCTCTTTTCAGGACCATGAGGGGGAGTTGCATCCATGCCGCTGGAATGAACTGTCATGCTCTTTACATTCACTCTGTATGTCCTACTCAGAGCAAATCCAAAACACACTTGTTTCTCCAAGTGTCCAAACCGCAGTTGATAAAAGTTTGTTGCACCATCACGTTTATTTTTGCATTATCTTTTGTGATTGTTATTGTATCTGTGTAGGGTAGTGTGGCTTCCTTTGTCTTCCTTTGTCTGTGAAAAGGGGCTACATAAAGTCCTTGGATAAATACACCAATGAAACCTTTTGGGGAAAAAGTTTTGGAAATTGAATCAAGATGAGGACGTAGTTTATTGTAAAAATGTTATTTGTCTTAAACAAGAACTCCTAACAAACAAACAAAAGTCAAATTTCTCATGCAAGATTTCCACTTTGTTATCTTGTGAAGAGCATTTAATTGGACTTGAGATGTTTCACTGTGTGTATAATACTCTGCTGACAGTAGAAGAACGTGCTTTTGAACGGGGGGGCAAACCTGTAGTTGCGCCTTTGCGTCATGTCTGAGTGGGGATGACCTCACCGTGGGCTGATCCGCGCGCCCCGTGGACCACTGTCCCTGTGGATGGTGTAGATGCTCATCTGAAGAGCGGGAGAGGAGGGAGGGATATCACCAGTTAATAACCCCGGCCTATGTGTGCCCGCGTCATGAGCGGCACACTGCGCACCGCGTGGACTCTGTGTTTCTCTTGCAGCGGGACCTGCAGCGGCGACGCGGCGTCATGAGTATCCACATTTTCCACTGACGCGCTCACGAGTGACATCTCCAGTTCCTCTCGTCACATTTGTCCGGACAGTGCGCTGCGGAATCATTTTTGGCACAGACACTGACTGAACGATCGCCGCGCGCACTTCACTCGGGCTCACTCTCTTTTCTTGGATTTGTGAAACTTACTGGACTTTACTCTCGCTTGGAAGAACAAAAGGCGCACGGTCGGACGCTATTACAGCCCTGTGCTGGTGGTAGTGGCGGGGGCTGCGGTCTCTCTGCGGGGCGCACAGCGGTGTGTGGACACTGAACATCCCCGTGTTTCCCAGCTGTCCCAACAAAAACGCCATGGCTCTCTTGGCACTGCTGCTGGCTCTGTCTCTTCCCGGTAAGACACTAAATATGACTTTATGGATCGCTATAAAGCTCACATGAGTAATTCGCTTGGCTGCACGAATGTTTAAGTTTTGAAGGACAAGTGTAAGAACTCAACGATTACAGTTATTGGGCTATAAAAACAGGCAACTATATTCCATTAAGTCCGTTCATTGTGCAGTTTTGGGTCAATTTCACGCTGCCAAGTCCGTGCGCACCAAGCGGTCGCCTGTTTCCATGACTAAACTTTTTTTTTTTTTTTCCCCAGCAGCGTAGAGATGCTCCACTTTGGCACATATTTAAGAGTTGTACCGTGCGTAAAAGGTACACATTCCTAATCACTGCTACTGAGCTCACGTGTGACTGGTATTTTTCATTCCAAAAACCACTAGGCTACGCCCTTTCGAGGTTTATCCCGCACATTTAACTTCATAAGCGCTGAGACTGACACACGTCAAATCTCCAGAGACGCGCCTTCATGGGTTTACTGTCACGGATCGCCCTACATTCCCAAATCAGTTCTTTTTTTTTTTTTTTTTCCTTGCGTAATTTTCAAGCGCACCATTTCATCTAATCATTTCTATTAGTCCTAAGTTATATTTAGTTGTAATTTTCGGAAATGACAAACTGCAATTTAGACAACAATGACGTGAAATGAGGCAGCTTGCAGCGAGGGGTGACAATAGATGATCATTGCAGCGCAGTGGTTAGTGCCCTATTTAGAAGTGAGCAGATAAAGAAAATACCATAAAGATTTTTTTGAAAGATACCTGGAGCTGACTAGGATTGCAACAACATTAAATCTCATTTATCAAAATCATAAAACCATTGACATGACGAGTTTATGTTTGACAATTGCCAACCAGTGCTGCCCTTTTAGTGTCCTGTTTACCTACAAAAATAGTCTATAGGGCAAGCTATATAGCTTGTTACAAAGGCGGATTACACAAACGGAATTATGAATTCTTGTGGGACCACTAGACGTGTGCCAAATTATGTCCTCACTGCTTTCCAAATCAAATAAGTCAAGGTAGAAATGGGCTTCATGCCAAGAAAAGTGAGAGGGGACTTTGGGGAGGAAAAGGGGAAACACTTATGGATACATTTGAATAAGAGTGAAGTTACAGATTAGTTTCTGCTTTGGCTGTAAACAGATGTCACTTTTCTGCATTTGAAGGCTATGTCAAGTATATTATTCAATTCTGATTATTAAAGCATATGCATCTTGGACTATTCTAAACTCTGCTTTGCATTTTCCTCAATATGACTTTGACCACTCCTAAATTTCCATTCTAAATTGACAGTTTTTTACATTCTCAGGAGCATCTGTGAACTTCAAAATCTAAACAAGAAACGACCACATGATCCGCGCTGTTTGGATTGAAATGTACAGCACTAGGCTATAACTTCATGTTTCATGAAGTTTAAAAGAATAGTTACGTGCTAAAGGCTTGCCTTGCCGCTTTTATTAATGTCAAGACTGTACTTCAATGGAGCAGGTTTGTTCAAAGCAAAACTCCATTTGATGTGAACTTTGTAAATTCTCTCCAGTCTGTACTGTCTCTTTTCAACACGTAAAGTCTGTCTAAGATTTCAGTTTCTCATTTACTTTGTTCTTTGTGTCCGTTTTAGCAGGCTATTTTTACATTGTATTCTTACGTACGATAAAGGTACATCAACAAAAGATACCTAATGAGGAGTGTCTACCAAATAGTACCTTTATGTGCTTCTTCTGCGTGACACGTCGCATTTATAATCCTTTATTCACACAGATTTGTCCCTTGTCCTGTCTCATTTTGTCCTGTCGGTGTTACTCCACATTCACATTAACTGTCTCAGCGACTGGCAAACAAAGCAAACCATATCCACCTATTCCTCAAACCTGCTCCTCATGGTCACAACTATACCTCTCTGACCTATACAAAATTGTGTGTAGCGTTCTCCAGTGCGGTGTCCCTGCGCATCCGCCTCTGTGCCCTCCAATCTGTTATCTACGAAGAAGCAAAAACAAAAAAAAAAAAAAACACCCTGTCTTTACTGCTCTATAGAGGCTTTGAGGAGTTCTCCAAAGGGCTATTTACAGCACCATAAAGGGGCCGCGGCGTGATCCGAGCCTAAACAGCCGTGTTATTTGGCGTAATGGGCGCCTGAGAGCCGGTGATCGGGGACAGGTGCGCGGATCCGGAGCGAATCATTTTCATCTTCACTTCATTTAGCAGATAAAGAAGGCTTAATTAGAGGAGAGGGCTTTTTTGTGTGGCGAGCTGCTGCTGTGTCTGTGTGCGGAGGAGCGTCACAGACCACTGATGCGCAGGCCGGGCTTGTGTGCAAGAATCACAGCCAAAACTGGTTCCTTTGTAGCGGCTCTTTTGTAGAAGATAAAAATATATTGTGCAATAAAAAAAAAAAAAGGAAGAACTGGTGTAGTAGGATGTTGGAGTGAACTTCAAGGTGTTGCTGTTCCACTTTGCAGTCACAAGGGGGCAACAAGACAGTAGCTGCGGCGGTAGAGACATGTTTCAACACTAACCCGAAGGTCTGGCGTTGGGTACAGTGGTGCTGTTGTGCCTTTGGGCAAAACACGTCTTGTTGTTCCGCACCGTGAGATTGGTGGTGTGGCTGGAGAGAGGCTGTACGGGCAGCTTGTGGACAGGAAGGACATACAAAAGATGCCAGATACAAGATAATTTGTACTTTGAGGGTGAAAAGCAGACATTATATTGCCATTGCATACTAATTGCTAAGTCATTATGTTTTATGTTCTTTTTTTGTTCTAAATTCAACGCCAGATTCAACTCTGATGCTTGTTGTGTCCTCACGCTTGCTATAACCAAGAATCCCCTTGTGTCTAAGTGTTTTGTTTTGATTTGATCCATTTTCTACTAGGACTTAGGCATGTGCGAGGAGGCTAACAAAGTGCTTTGCAGACTTTGGCTGGACCATTCTTATTTAGCCGTCTAAGTGGATATTTTCTTGCAGTGGACTTGAACGAATCAAGAAACTGCATTTTCAATCCAGGCTTCAATTTAGTTTGAGTGACAAGTTTTTTTTCCTCTAAATGCACTTATTGCTATTCACCACCAGGGATGCACCAGCACAGGGCAAAATCCTGTTGAATTTTTCATGTGAAACTTTTACCGTGGAGAAAGTTAACCAAGAGCCAGATTGATTATTATGAGTAGCACTCTTGATTGAGTTCTCTACAATATCTCTCTTGTCCAGGGGAAGGAGCGACAATCAGCAGAATACTTCGAGCTGATCGGGCTAAGTGCCGCTACATCCGGATGTCAAAAATGCACAAAGCGCCTCTCGCTGTTGTCCTTTCATAAAGAAAATCGTGGGTTTCGCGCAAATCGATTTGAGAGCCGGCTATGCGTCTGTCCTCCTGCGCTGCCATGTTTCATTTTGCTTTGGCTCGGCACTTCTTGCGTTCATAATGGTGCGTTCATGTGGACCTTGGGAACTGGGAAAAACGTTTTACCCAGTTGGAAAATGCACATGAACGCTCGCCCAACTGGGAAAAACAAGTGGGGAACTGGGGTCAAAACAAGCTTCTCGACTTCCGCATCTGACGCAGAAATCAGCTGATTTGTTAATTTTTCGTTAAATGTGAACTTCTTGGTTAAACACTGCTACTTTCACAGGTTTACTATGAGCCTTTGTTTTCTTTGGAGTAACATATTTGTGAGAGAAATGCCCGAAATTCATGCTAGCAAAAAGAAAATGTATGAGATGCTTTATAAAACAAACAAACCAAAGTTTAGCTTTTCGAGATGCTAACACCAAATGTAAATAGTTAGCTCTGTTAAATGCTAATTAGTGATGAAAGACAAATCCCCACTTTCCGACATAGAAAGCACATGGACACAAACCAACTGGGAACAACGGACTTCCATCTGGGGAAAACCAGTTCCCCAGTTCACATGAATGCGGCATAACACACAGATATCCCGCCCTAAACCAAAATATTGCAACGTGATTGGCCCAAACCACTGCTGGTTCTGTACGAACGGTGAGAGTGGGAGTGGTACAAGAGAATTCAGCTCGCGTTAGGAGAAAGGGCCCTATTGAGAGGAAATTAGTATTGTCCTAAAAAAATGGGTTGGAGGGGCTGATGGTGCAGATTGGCAGCCTCGTTTCCGTCCATAGTAGCTTACCATCCCCAAGTATGAAGTAAATGAATAATGTCTACAGTGCAGTGCTTTGAGAAATTTGTGACACAGGCTTGAAAAGTGAAATACAAGTGTAAAACCTTATTATTATATTATATATTTTGTTTTCATTCATATGTGCCTGTGCCAAGAGTGCTTTGTCTCATTAGTTGCCGCTTTCGAATAAACCGTTCATTGGGGGCCACAGTCATTTCAATAGTCTGACTCCACCTGATTTGGGTTATTTTCCCCCTTTTTCTATTAGTATTCAAAATTGCGCTATGTTGACTCAATCTACAGTATTTCCTGACCAATTTTGCCTCTCGCAAATTCAGTCCTTACAGCACCCTGCAGTTTAGGAAACACTACAGACATTTTAATCTGAATGTGTGTCAAAAGAACTGATTGTGCCAGTTCATCCGACACCGATCATATAATTGCTTGGATTATCATAATGTTTTATTATTATTTTTAATGTTATTTTATCAGGATGTCCCATTGAGATTGAAGTATCATTTGCAAGAGACTCCAGAGTGCCAACAGATAAGAATAGCACATTCACATAATTTAAGCTTTAGAGTCAGAGAACATAGGACTCAGGGGAATTACACACTATCGAGATGTAACTGCTTCATGAACGTGTCCCATGAAGTAAGTATAGTATCGGAAAGCAGACTCTCCCAGCTCAGTGTGAATTTGAGGTACTCAGGAAAGTCTCTCCAGGGATTTGGTGAGACGTTGGTGAGAAGTTGAATTGGGGAAGTGATGTATGGTGGAAGCTTTGGCCATATTGCTTTGTAAAATGTCATATAACTGTCTACTATGTCATAGGCTGAAAACTGCATAAAGTGTAAACCTGTGCCTTTTATGTTTGGGTTCAGTGCTACGTCAGTGCCTTTGTTTTGAGTCCTGAGTCTATTCCTGTGTGCTCCATGTTGACAGCGATAGTAATTAAAATACTTTCTTCTAATTAGCTGATCTGGGTGGCCCTGGGTGGGTGGGCTACCTCCTGCATTGACTTTAAAGTTATATTGTCTGTACCCGGCCCCGACTAAGGGTTAATCTGTGACAGTGACAGGTGTTGAGCCGACTTCACAGCCTCAACCAAAAGTGTCTGTTTAGTTTTGTCCGGGTCAGGCACTTAATGAGTTTTGCAGCCCTGTTCCACACTGATTTAATAGAGGGCACCTGTATTTAGAACAAACAAGTCCAAAGTGCGGCCCTCGAGCTCGTCGTGGCACAGGCGGCGAGTTCACAGGGCCTTGAGCTATCAGTGGAAGTGTAACGCAGAGCCTGACGTCAAAATGTTGCAAGTTTCAGCTAGCATGCCAGAGCTAATTCTTTTGTTAATGCTAGGGTTGTGTATTTAATTCTGTTTTAAGCAAATTGGGAGCTAGTGTCAATCTCAGTTACAGTCAATCCTGTTCAATTCCAGCTTGTTTACATACACCTTTTGTGTTATATAATACTGGAGTAGTTGTTGTTTAAGCCAGTGTTCATTTTTGCTCCTTTGAAGTTTGGATCATTTTAGTCCCTTCTTTTCATTTTTGTTTGGTCTTTTTTTAGTCGACGGAAATATCTGGAGATTTTAGTGATAGTTTTAGTCTCATGAACTAACTTTAATTTAGATTTAGTCAAATTTTAGTCAGCAAAAATATTACTGTGACTGAATATTTTAGTCGACGAAATTAAGACTGGTTTAAGCCAAGGTTTAGTTTGTTATTTTGTCAAGTCTTAAACAGACAAAGACTGACGCGACACAGCGTGTTACAAGCGTGATGCAAAATGTCAGTAGAATACCTTTGAGAAGAAGACGGCTGAGGTGGTTGATGTTACTGCTGCTGCGGTGGAGGTGAAAATCGGGAGGATTGCATGATGAAATGGAAGCATGACATGGAAAAGTGTGAATAAATGGCTAGATAAGTGTTTCTTGCATGGCTGTCCCCAGGCTTCATACAACAAACAAAACTTGTGCTCAACTATCGATGATTGTGATCTTGTGCGAAGGAAGGGTCCTTTCAGATGCATGGATATATCTTAGCTAAATGAGCGGGAACGTTATTATTTTGTTTGTGATATAAAGTTTCCGGTGCATTATTTTGAATGTTATTTGCAATAAAAGTGTAGGCCCTCTTGAGGGGTCCTAAGATAAGATAAGATAGATCTTTATTGGTCTCACAATGGAGAAATTCACTTATTACAACAACTCTTAGGAAAGGATCACACAGGGGGGTGCATAAAAAAAGGAAAAAAAAAAAAAAAGGAAATAAAATT
>OMNZ01047209.1:3712-17750 GCA_900303255.1 Lesueurigobius sanzi | reverse complement strand
ACAAAAATAAGCACTGGCTGTGATCACCCTCTACAACAGTGGTACTTAATTGGTGGGTTGGGACCCAGGAATGGGTCACGGCACGACTTTTCCGGTCGGTCGTGAGCCTTCCCCTGGGAACTTTATTTTCTCTGTAGCCAACTACTGACACTCTTTTGAAAGTAATCTTGTTACATCTTTCAATATTTGAACACTAGTCCCCACAACACACCAGCTGAGAACCACTACTCTATAAGACAGTGAAAGCATTATTCCATATCTGTGAACATCTTTTATTTTTCCTTCTATATACTATTAATAACTGACATGGTTGTTATTTGTATTACTATTATTATTATTATTATTATTATTATTTTTTATTATTATTATTATTTTGTATTTTGTTGTTTGTGTATATATTTACTTGTGGGGAGAGGGTGGGTGGGAGTTGTCTTATTTCTGTTTTTGTAATTTTTCAACAATTTTTGGTAACTTGGGAAAACTATATAAAATACAATAAATATATTGAACTAAAAAAAAAATGTCAGCTATTTCTACATGTTTAGCAATGTCTGCAACTGTATTCCGCAATCATTCCAACCATTTCTAGTTTCTTAATACGGCATTTGTTTTCATAACCTTACCATTTAAGCAGTTTTAAAGGAGTTATATGAATTAGAATGTATATGACATGTTATAACATATTGGAAATAGATGAATGTATTGCCCCTGTATGTTAATCAACAGTGATATAACTCTTCTAAGTGATCACAGTAGACATCTTGCTAGAAAAGGGCACCATTTTACCTTTCCATCGTATTGATCGGGGAGCGCAAATGTGTATAGCTTTGTGGCGTGGATTTCACATTTAGATGGATTATTGATTGATAGAGTCTCATACCGGACTGAGTGAACGAGAAATCCATTCGAGGTGTGATGTGCTATGACACTGGAGGTCCCGATAATGTCACTCAGTGTGCGATGATGAAGGGTATAGAGAAGGTATGAGCTGCAGGAGATGTGAGGAGTCGCACTTGTGGATAATTCAGTTTCTTGATCCAGTTGGCTTGGTTGTGAGCGTTCCAACAAACAAAGGGAGTTGGAGTTTTCCTCGACTCAGATTGCACCTGTTCTTGGAGCGCTATCAAGTACATCGTGTTCTCTTCTTCGCTTTCATTTTCACTTATAACAATGAAGCAGTTGCATGATTATTCCAATTTACCCTTGGTGATTTCATCCAAGTGTTTACTCCTCAGCTTTTGTAGTTATTAACTAGTATGTATATGAATTAATTATATTTTTCCTCAAATAGTTAACAAAGGGGTAATGCTTTATATTAAGGGTACATGAATTCATGCATTCATCCCAAAGATCTTTAATAATACTCTAGATAGGACATGGCCATAGTAATACATTGGAACAAATGGCAAGCTCTAGCGGCCATGTTGTGACTGTCCTTTTGGACCTATAGCAATGCAAACCAATAGGAATAGGAATTGTAAATTAATTCAATTCATTTCATGCTTTGTTTCTAAATACTGACTGACCTTATGTCTAGTCTCGCAAGAAAATTCGGTTTTTGCATTATTTGATTTTATTGTGTGATTTCTATATTTTTCATGTTAGAATTTATTTGAAGTAGCTTGTGCTAAATCTGCTTAAAAAAAAGTACAGCAATACCTCCCTATTCTCACTTCCTAAATAATAGCTTGACCAGTATTTAACTAGTGCATTTGAGACAGCGGTACAGTAGAATGAATGGTGTAAAAGACAAAACAACAGTCCGTTAAAGATATACAAAACTCCATATTTCTTGACTAAGATACAGTACCTCGACTTACCAGCAATACAACAAATCAAAAACAACAACTTTATCTCAAATTATGCCGTTTTACCAATGAAAACTGTGTTCCTGTGTTTACATTACTCGCTATTAGCATTAGCCTTAGCAGCCAGTCACAAAATGGCCGCCACTTTAAAGAGCGTCATGTCCGATCTAGTGTTTTATTGAAGATCTTTGCATTCATCCATTCATTCATGTATTAATTAATTAAGCCTGAGTTCATTAGGCTTCATGAATAAATACTCATGAATTAACACCAATAAGGCAAGACACGGCAGGTGAAACCATCGATTCTTCTCGCGGTTGGCAATTTGCAAACTGACCCTTTGCAATGGTTATTTTATGAAGTTTTGCCGAGCCGCGGACCAGGAAATGACTCCAGCTGCACTGTATTCCTCTCTCTCGCCCTTCTGACCCGCGTGTGGATGCATAAATATTGACATATTTGGTATTATGGTGCATAAAGTCTGCAACAAGACACTGTACGTCATGTATGATAATATCCTCCCTGGGACAAGTTAGTGGAGAAAGTACGCGGACAACATCTCGCCCAAACGCTACGAAACTTTCACTTCACTCTTGCGTCGAGATCTTCCTTTCGCACCAACAGACTCCAAACCTTCCAGTCTTGTACTTAACAATATTCTGAAGATTTGTTCAGAGGGATTTTTTAATATTGAATTCCCAGCCTGATTTATTGGATTCATTGGATCCCAAAAAACAAGGCAAAATTTGAACTTTTACAGATGTATTCACTACTAAATAGTTTATTAAAAAAACGAAAAAATATTTCCAAAATCCCCTCTGAGCAAATCTTTGTAAATAATATATCAACAAAATAATATCATACATTTTAATCTGGCTTAATCCATTATTTAGATTTCGTCGCTCAAGAGTTTATACAGTTTATTGATAGATGCTTAGAGGCATTTATTTCATTCTAATCTATTCTATTTTTTTTATGACCTGTTAGAAAACTTATTTTCTTCCTTGATGGCACATTTCCTGACTTTTTGCACCCCCCTGTGTGCCCTTATCTTAAGAGCTGTTGTGAAACGTAAATGTCTCCTTTGTGAGATCAATAAAGTCTGATCTCTTATCTTAAAATATAGGCAATGTTGGTCATTTTTACACATGAAATGCCTCATTTTTAGTGGAAAACACATTTTTCCCCCATATTTATGCCAATAATATACAGCAAAAGTTTCAAATTGATACCTCTCAATATATTTTTTTTCCCTATTCATGCAGCGTCTCGCCTTAATGAGTAATTAATCATGAAGAAGATACAGAATGTGCCCCTTAAACTAAAGCAACAGGTTTAACACTTAACTGTGTCTTATCTAAAGTGGCGTAGTCTAAAATAGCAAAACTGTAACAATGAAATAATGATTGCGAGAATTTAAATAAATTAAGACAATAAAATATACAGCGGCATATGCGAGAATACTCCTGAAAAAGAACAATATTCAACACTATTCTGCCTTTTTAACCTTCTCTAAACACCTTGGCCTTGGTACTGTATATGAGGCAGTATAAATTAAAGAAAAAGATACCAAGAAAACCTCTAGGACTGATTGGATTTCAAGTGCAGTTATACAAACGCCAGCAAAGGAATCCTTAACCTCTTAAACCCCAGCGTGCCAAATTTGGGTCCTGGGGAAGGAAAGAGAGAGAAGAAGGAAAGAGGGAGAGAGACAGAGAGAGGGGGAAGAGACAGAGAGAGAGAAGAAGGAAAGAGGGAGAGAGAGAGAGGGGAAAGAGAGAGAGAGAGAGAGAAGAAGGAAAGAGGAAGAGAGAGAGAGAGAGAGAGAGAGAAGGGAGGAAGGAGAGAGACAGAGAGAGGGTAAGGAGAGAGAGAGAAGAAGGAAAGAGAGAGAGAGAGAGAGAGGGGAAAGAGAGGAAGGAGAGAGAGAAGAAGGAAAGAGGGAGAGAGAGGAAAGAGAGGAAGGAGAGAGACAGAGAGAGGGTAAGGAGAGAGAGAGAAGGAGGAAAGAGGGAGAGAGAGGAAAGAGAGGAAGGAGAGAGACAGAGAGAGGGAAAGGGGAGAGAGAGAAGAAGGAAAGAGAGAGAGAGAGAGAGGGGAAAGAGAGAGAGAGAGAAGGAAAGAGGAAGAGAGAGAGAGAGAGAGGAAGGAAAGAGACAGAGAGAGGGGAAAGAGAGAGAGAGAGAGAGAGAAGAAGGAAAGAGGAAGAGAGAGAGAGAGAGAGAGAGGAAGGAAAGAGACAGAGAGAGGGGAAGGAGAGAGAGAGAGGAGGAAAGAGGGAGAGAGAGGAAAGAGAGAGGAAGGAGAGAGACAGAGAGAGGGTAAGGAGAGAGAGAGAAGAAGGAAAGAGAGAGAGAGAGAGAGAGGGGAAAGAGAGGAAGGAGAGAGACAGAGAGAGAGAAGGAGGAGAGATTTTAGTGCCCAATTTGGGTCCTGTGGGGTTTAACAGGTTAATAAAGAAAGAGTCTTTGTTCATTTTGGTTCTGTTCTGTTTGTAGTAGCTCTTTTGATGAACCAATGGGTGCATTTTTGCCAGTAAGTTTAAACAGAGGTTGTACATTAAGTATTTATCCATGAAAACTAATTAAGGATAATTCATGATGAAGTCATGCATGCAGTGATAATGAATTAATACATGACTTCATCTTGAATTATACAGCTCCAGGCTGGATTTTAACTCAGGACTCTAGTCGGCTTTGGACTATCTTTAGCCTGCCCGTCCATGGGAGTAGATCTCTCCTCATTGTGGCTCCCATTGAAGATTCTCTGTTTATCCCACTGGGCTTGTTTTGAGCTTTTCCTTGCCGTGGAGGAGGCTCTTAAGGCATGTTTTGTTCAGACATTACATTTGTTAGGACATTTTATTTGGTTGCTCCTTGTTTCACTGTCTGTAAAGTCCACTGAGGCGAGTCTTGTTGTGATTTTGGGGCTATACAAAAATAAATTGATATATTGAATTTAAGTACCCTATT
Source organism: Lesueurigobius sanzi (assembly GCA_900303255.1). NCBI lineage: Eukaryota > Metazoa > Chordata > Actinopteri > Gobiiformes > Gobiidae > Lesueurigobius > Lesueurigobius sanzi. Next base: position 12,970 of record OMNZ01047209.1, on the reverse strand, counting down.
TATAAGTGAATACGTGTTGCCAAAAAGGGAAAATGAAGTGTATTTACTTTCCCTTCACGACTTTCTTGAAACTCCGTAATGAGCGCTGAAATAAAACTAGTGTGACGATGTATTGCTCAACAGTTATACGCTTTGCATCTGACGCTCGCCTTTTCTCTCCCGCCGCGCAGCCTCGCCTCCCAGCTTCTCCAAAAGCCCGTTGAAGACCCTGTTAAAAGCCCGCTCAGGCAGCACAGTCGCTCTGGAATGCAAGCCCCAGGCCGCGCCCCCAGCAATTACCCTCTGGAAGAAAGGCAACGAGATCCTGCAGCGGAGTGAGAGGTAGGCACGCCTGAGAGTGCATATTCCACACAGATTTCCATCCCCATCCGCTGCCAGAGGACTGTTTGAATAGCGCGTTTGGCATTTGTGCACAAGCATAAAGAGAAAGGCCGATGAATAAATATGAACATGCAGTATTTAAAAGGTGACAACGGCTACAAAGAAAATGTGCGCAAAAAAACGGGTTGTGAATATATATATTTTTACTGGTGCTGTGGCAGATTTTAATTCCTTTGTGGTGAAGGGATCAAAATGTGTAGCATGGGACAAGAATGAGGTGTATTTGAGAGCATTATTTTCAATTGGTTATTAAAGCTGCCCACACACTGCAGGATTTTTAGCCAGATTTTTAGTCTCTCTCTCATGCCGTGATCTGCCGTCGGACTCCTCGTGTGCGTATGTGTGTCCTCATGTCTGTCCTTAAGTGTGTGTGGTCTGTCCTGTAGCGTGTGGGCAGCTTAACTTTGATTGTAGATAAGTCGGTTTTTTAGCTTACTGTATTTTCCGGACTATAAGTCGCACTTTTTTCATAGTTTGGCTGGTCCTGCGACTTATACTCAGGTGTGACTTACTGTATACATGAATTAATATGTTCGGTTAACATACCAGACACCTTTTCAGCTCATTGTTTATGCTTTGTGTAGCTCAATGTGTTACGTTAACATACTGTACACCTATTCAGCCTGTTGTTCTCTATTCTATTGTTATTATTATAAATTGCCTTTCAAGATGAAATGTGTGACTTATGCATGTTTTTTTTCTTCTTCATTATGCATTTTTAGGCTGGTGTGACTTATAATCCGGTGCGCTGTATAGTCCGGAAAATACGGTAGTTTTAGCTTCTGTACTATTTGTTTAAAAGGGAGCTTGCAATAGGTGTATACACTCAAGTTGCCCGTTAGCAAGAAGTCGGGTGAATTGATTTGAATGGAACATAGAGGGCACAAAACAGGAATAAAGAAAATGTTCCTGGGGTGTCGTGTGTGCCTTGGGCCAAGGGAGTAACTTTTGATCGAATATTGGGGGGGTCGAAACTGAGTCCCCTATTGTTTGGACAAAAAGTTTGGGGGGGTTAACTTAGTCAGGTTTAAATATTGGAGGGGTCATAACCCCCCTATCCCCCCTGTATTTTACACCCTTGCCTTGGGCTGTTTGCATGTAAGTAGCAATGTAGAAATGTGAGAAATGAGGTGCGGTAGGAGATCCCTCGCTTCTTTTCGTTAGCAAACAGTCTTGGACAATGTTGCCACTTGAGACTAGGGATGCCAGGATTAACCTGTTTCACGATTTCCGCGGTTAAAATAGCTCACGGTAAGTTATTCGCGAGAATTTCAGGAGCCACGGTTAATCGTAAATGAAATGGCTTCCGGTGTTCATCCCGACACTCATCAAGTTAAATAATTGTGAATAATCATAAAATCGCAATATTTTTTCTGACAATACAAACATTCTGAATCGTGACATCTCTACTTCAGACCAAGCACAGTACAGACTTCATATTAATATTCAGAACAGGGATATTCAGTTATAAGCTAATGTCCATCACTTTGTATCCTACTCAACCATGATGACTACACTATTATTAAAACTAAAACAGACAAACCCAGTCCCATATCCAGCTTGTGTGCCGCTGCTGGTATTAGGGGTGTACTTTATTGAATAATTAAATAGAGCTTGATTCGTTCAATCACTGGCGCCGCCAACACAAAGGAGACAGAGAAAATTGAAAGAGCTTCTTCTCAGCGAACCACTGCACACTCCGCAGACAATGAGCAAACTGGAAGTACCTCTCCAAATGACAAGAGTTGTACTTCATTTTGTTTGTTGTCCTCGCTCTGATTCTTGTATTGAATTTGACAGAATTATTTTTGTATTTGCTGGTGTTTAGTTTTCTCGGCAGGAAAGCCATACAGATTGATCAGATTCGATTTAGCTACACTCGAGTCTTTGAAATGCACTTCCTCTTCCACGATTTTTAATTCTAAGGCACTTAGTTCACATGAAGCATATAAGCAGGTTGTTTTTCCCCAATATTACATCTAAAAACAATAACATGGCATTTGCGATGTGATTTCGGTTTCAAGTTCAACTGAAGACAGCGAGAACGACCCAATTACACGGCGCAAACAATGCAGAAAATGTATCAAAGAAACTAATATCCAAAGCCTCCCGAATCAAAAAGACCTTGGTTCTATAGTTCCCGTTCATTCCATAATTCCAATTCCTCTTACTTTTGGTCTCAGTGTGAATAACAAAAAAGTGGTAGCAACAATTAGCTGGCCTCATCTGGTTGGTCCACCGCTGTTCGTCATGTTCTGGCTCTGGCTGATGTTTTGTGTGTTTAGTAAACATTTGAGGAGTGCAGTGGGTTCACAGCGTGGCACAGCTGCTCTCTGACCTCTCTCTGCAATGCAAAAGCGCTAATGCACAGCTTATGTATTCATTGCTTTATTTTGCAATGCTGTTTACAAAATGTTCACTAAAATGTCCTTGCCACGACGGTTCAAGGCAATACAGTAGGTCAAACTCTTTGCTATCAACATGAGTAGAAGGAATTTTGCTTTTTTTTCCATGGTGCATAACTCTGGACATAATGGCGGTGGATTCGTAACAAAGAAGCCTATTTCAGTCCGACAAACATTGAACGCCAATTAAAGCCCTTTCATTCAACCTTTGCTGTGCAGCTATTAGTGCATGATTTGAATAGATTTAATTAACTTTAAAGGTCACAAAGTATCAAGAAGTGTGAAAAGAAATGTGTGCATATAAGGTATAATTTAGGATTGGTGGTGGAAATCTCCTGCCTGTTCCATGATGACTCTTTGTTTAGAATTAGTTCATGCTATAATTTTACACTTTAAAGGCAGTATACCTGATTTTTTTCATGATTTTGACAAATAACGGAAGAGGGAGCGAGTAAAATGAATTGATAGTTGTGGTACAGACTCATTCCTAACTTTCCGAGAAGGGTCGGACTGCAGCAGAGGCGCTCCTGGCGGATTACCAGAACACCCTAGTGGGAGTTCCTGTGATTTTTCACCAACCAGTGAGAAAGCGTTTGCGAGGCACACTGTTCAGATGTCGTTTCCACGGCTTCACTGTGGAGCAGGTGAAGAAGAGCTGGATAATATTTTCAGCTGCTTGGCAAAAACTGCAACTGGGGGTGATGGATTGGTTTATGGAGTATTTTAAAATGTGTTTCTCTCGTTTTATCATGCATGCAATATAAAAGGCAGGTTCCAAGTTTTACGTCGGAGAAATATGAATTGCAGTAAGCTATGCATTTAGGCTGAATTATTTTAGAATTCTGTATCTGTAGAGGCTCTAATTATTATGCATTTATGGTGCATTTATTATCTAAAAGATTAACTCCTTTTATAAAGTTTTTGTTGTTTATCTGTCAATAAAATTCACTTTTGTTTGTTCTGTAAAAATAGATTCTCTTTGTCTCTTTTGGGATTAGTTGTATTGGCCATAGTGGGCTTGTCCAACACTTAAATCAGGGAGAATCTGTGGGGTTAAACTGTACTGTGCTGTTTCATATTTTAACATGAGATCACGGCTTGTTATGGGTTGAAGAGGGGCCCGGAAGAGGGGCCCCGTTGCCAAGTGAGAATCACTGGACTGACCATCAGAGCCGTCATGTGCAGAACTCTTATTTAAGCCACACCTTTAGGCTCTAGATTCAACAACAGAGAACTTCTTACAACAAGCCCTGAACTATGAAGTGTTGAAATATCATAAACGGTAAACTCAAGTTTATTAGAGGATGTTTGGGGGTGTTATCGTGTGTTAGGGGCTTTCTCGTGTATGAGCTGGAGCGCCTCTTTTTGCCTGCAGCTGGACGATATTGAACTTTCCTAACACATTTCTAAAATCGCGCTTCTTCTTAAAGATGAGTTTATAAGCATATTTCACAACACAAACTTTTTAGGGTCATAGTCACAGAAATGCAAGAAAACTGGCCTGCAAACTCATGAAATTGACAATAAATGCTTTGTATTTAGATTACCAGAAATATCTGTGTTTGCAATATACTAAAAAAGGAAAAAACTAATTTCATTCCACTATAGGAAACAATCAGGTATAGTCCCTTTAAGGCCTGGCACAATTATCCCAAAAGAAATAATGCGCTTCTGTATTGCCCCTTGTTTTTCAGGATCACACTGCTTTCCAATGGAACCTTACAGATCTCCAATGTCAGCAAGCAGGATGCAGGAAGCTACACATGTATCGCCAAGAACCAGTTTGGGACGGCCAGCACAACAGGGAGGCTCATTATAACCGGTGAGTAAATTGGCCTTTGATACACTCTCTGTAGTGCACAGTTTTGTTGGTTGAGGGGGTCTTATTGCCCTTTGGCTCATTCCTACTAAATACAATATTCCTTTTTAAACTAAACACCGTGCAATGATGTCTACTTTGATGTAATCTTCTGGAAATTGGGAAGAATAGCATTTAAGCACAAGCGACTGAACAGTTTCCTTGACTTAGTTGAAGGTCACATGTTATGTATTCAGTGACACAGAATGCACAGTGGCTACATGTGACTGGTGTGTTCTTTGTTTTGTGTATGGGGGCATTAGTGTGCGTCCACTTGACTTATTTCTTCTCATTAGCTCCAGTTCGTTTTGTGCCTGACAGCTTGGGCCATTTAATGTCACCTATTTAATTACAATGACCTTTTCCCATTGTTCCCCAGTGATTCCAGTCCACAGACTCCAGCCTCTACACCACATGGAAACACAGTGACTGTGTTATTCCCTTTTCCTTCTGAAATGGTTATGTCACTAATAGATGGTTCTGGAATTAATTAACAACTTGTTCAAGTGAACTGTCTTCATGCAGTTTGTATCTGCAGCAAGAGATGGTCTGCTTCAGAGGCGGGTAGTAATAAGTAATCGCTTAGACATTAGTCTCTAATAAGGCTTCAATATTTCATCTAGTGAGAATTAAGGACTTCTATCTGCGTTCTGAGAGTTGTTCTATAATATTTATGTTCAAGGTTTTGACCACTCATAGAAGAGAATAGAAATGGATTGTGTTTTTGCTCATGAACAAACAAAGAAAAAGCATTTTGTGTGAAAAATGAAGAACCAAGGAACTCCTCACTACAACTCAATTCACATTTTCTAAAGATCCTGTATTGCGGTGGGCTAATACATATTCAAATCTGATTAATGATTTTCAATACAGGCTTTTTAGAAAATGTAAATAGAGAATTAAAGTGTGGGAGGAGTGCCTTGGTTCTTCGTTTTTCTCTGGTCCCCAAACGCCAAAGAGCACCATCCCCAGGAAACTACTTTTGCGATGCTGACTTCCTGCCTGAGCGCTTTGTGTCCAGTTTCTCTCAAAAAACATTTTGTTTTTGCACCAAAATTGCATCAAGCTCAACTAATAATTGCTACAGTGTACAGACGGGGTCCAGAAACAAGAATTCCCCGGCTCCCTGGCAGATAGATCCTTGTTATTCTAAGGGGAATTTGACAGCTTTCCTCCTACTGAAATACCATGACTAGGGATGTCAAGTGTAACTGCTTTTACAGTTACCACAGTATTATACATGTAAGCTCACTGTAGATTAATCGTTAGAATTTTAGAACCCACGATTAACCGCTTTTGTTGTCTTATGAGACGTAGTGTGTGCGTATAATGTGTGCCAAAGGAGCGCACTCACCGGTAAAGTCTGGAGAAGGATGCATCCACTCCAAGACTCATGAAGTCAGCGACAGGTTCAAAGTATCCAATGTGCAGAGAGTAAATCTTATCCATCTTCACATGATAATTCCATAAAGCCACCAGAGCAGACAAAAGAAGCCTGTGCTGCGCTGCATTTGTGTCACGGTAAAAACGAAAGTGAAAGTGTGCCGCGCATGGAAATCAGCTGTTAATTAAGACCCTTTTTTCTCTCTCTCTTAATATCAAATCCATAAGAACAGATCAGAGAAAATGCCTTATTTTTTAGATCAAATATTTTTGAAAACATTCACATCAATTTACTTAATTTATGGCTAATAAGATTATTCTACAGCCAATTTATTATTTTAAAAATATTTTTAAATGTATTTTTTAACATAGGCTAACATTAAACAACCATTAAATAAATGTAAAAGTCTGTTTCTTGTTTGTGAACATTTAGACTTTCTTTGTTCATTTAGGTTTTCAGAAATGTTCCATAATTTTGACAAATTGTGAATAATCACATTGAATTATGACATCCCTGACCATGACTTCTATAGACCAGTGTTTCCCAACCAGGGGTACGGGGACCCTTGGGGGTACACGAGTGCTTAGAATGGGGTACTTGGAATCATTTCAGATACAAAATAAGATCAAATTGAATTGCATTTTCTATTATTATGTTCAAAGAAAAGCTATTTCAAACATTTAACTGAAAAGAGTGAGATTTTGAGAATATTTAGTAGCCTTTTTACTGATAAATAGGAGTTTCTAACTAATCATCAAAACCATTGAGGCAGGGGGTACTTAGAGTATAAATAAAAGGCCCAAGGGGTACGCAAGACAACAAAGGTTCCACTGCTATAGACTACTGGCGGCAGAGTGGTTGGCACTCTTTCCTCACAACAAAAAGGGCCTGGTTTGGATCCCCTGACCGTGCTGGCCTTTCTGTGAGGAGTTTGCATGTTTTTTCCCCCGTTTCTGGTTTCCTCCAGCTGCCCCTCATTCAGTTTTGTTTTCCAGTTTGTTTTGCTACTGTATATTATGGATGAAGAGCATCCGTGGCACATTTTATTCTGGTTGTAGTTTGCTGGGAGTTGGAGTAGGTCTGAGTTTGCTGCCAGAGCTGAGCTAGAGTCTTCTCAAGCCTGAACATATTAACACATGCCCTGTGCACTGTGTCTGGTCTGTTCCAGAGCCCACCAGAATCACCATGAGGCCCACCAACACCGAGATTATCGTCGGTGAGAGCATTGTGTTGCCATGCCAGATCGCCTGTGATCCGGCCCTGGACGTCTCCTTCTCGTGGGCTTTCAATGGACAGCTCATCGACTTCCAACAAGACAGCGGCCATTTTGAGCGCGTGGGTGGGGTGAGTCATTTCTCCGAGCTTTAAATTGTGCAACTTTGGTCAGTCGGCTGGGATTAATTGGGACATAGTGCGTAATGTGAGAAGGAGACGCTCACATGCCCGCGGAAGGAAAAAGCCACAATTATATTTCTTGCAGCTGAAAAGAAAGTGCAACATTAAGGTCAAATATATTGCTGTTTAATGAGGGTCATGTCAGTGTTGGAGTCTTTGGATGGAAACTCTGGAGTGCAACAAAACTGATAGATGTTTGATAGGGTTTCTGATGCTATATTACTTTTCCTAATTAGCACTAATGAGAGAAATGTTCAAGAGCTCAACAAATTATCGGTCCAATGTATGGATGTCACATTTACCCAAAACAGCGATGTATGACACGCTTAAACAAAGGTTATCTAATCTCATGCACTCAGTGTCAGACCTGTCCTAGTTTGTGCGTCATCTACTTAGCTGTGACTGGACAGCCATGTTTTAAGGTGCCTCCATAGAGTGTACATCAATGTAGGGCTGCACGATTTTGACAAAGAACCTAATTGTAGGAGGTTCACTGGCTTTATAAACCCACACCGTGCTCCAGGCCTTCAGTAGCTGATGACGATCTTCGGAGTAAGATCGAAACGTCCTACACTTCAACTACAGAGTACAGATGAAGACTGAAGAATTTTTGCCTACGATGGACAACTCCTGTATGACTGAGAACCTTCACAAAATAACCTAATTGCAATTTTTTTAGAAAGAGATTGCAATTGCGATTTGGTTTTCGATTTTAACATTATACATTCAGTCTGTGTAGGTTCTCAGTCGTACAGGAGTTGTCCATTGTAGGCAAAGATTCTTCAGTCTTCATTTGTACTCTGTAGTTGAAGTGTTGGATGTTTTTCGATCTTAGTCCAAAGATCGTCATCAGCGAATAAATACTTAAAACACGTTTGTGGGTCTATTAAGAGAAAACCAGAAGGTGGAGTTAACCTGTTAGTTCCTCCTCTCTTGGTACTAAAGGTTGGAAAACATCTTAGCCTATCCATACAGAGGTAACGAGCCCTATTAAGTATGAATAGGCTAAGATGTTTTCCAACCTTTAGTACCAAGAGAGGAGGGACTGGCTTGCTCTTACAAACGTGTTTAAGTCTTCATTCGCTGATGACGATCTTTGGACTAAGATCGAAACGTCCTACACTTCAACTACAGAGTGTTGTAGAAATATCAGCTGGGAAAAGTGTAAGAAAAGGTTGTAGAATCTGGATGTCCAATGCAGGAGAAGTTTATTACCATCATTACAGGCCTGGAGACAATTGAACAGTCAACGTATGAACATTGAATATACACGTCTGACTGTGCTTCCACAAGAAGAGGTTTAAATACATTGAGTGATAATCAGACTCCAGCTGGACTGACAGTGTGGCGTGTGCGCACTTTGTTTTCGTCATGTGTTCTGGGGCTTATGGCCATTATCTTCATAAGCAAGGATTATGTGAAAATGCTCATTGGGATTACTGATATTATTACCGTATTTTACAGACTATAAATTTCTCTGGAGTGTAAAAAAAAAATGCATAAAAAGAAGAAAAAAATATAAGTCACACTTTTTGGGGAAAATTTATTTCACAAAGTCCGACACCAAGAACAGACATTTCACCTTGAAAGGCAAGTTATAATAAAAACATTAGAATAGAGAACAACACACTGAATAGGTGTAAGGTATGCTAACAAGCATTTCACTAGCAAGGACCACGCCACAACCTAATGCGTTTGAGGAATTTATTGAATTGACAGAATTCTGTAGACGTGATGGTGGGCAGATGAGACTGTGGGTGGGGGCTCTGTCTCCGAAAGAGCTGGCTGCCCGACAGCTTCAGGACCCCCCCCCCCCCCCCCCTTCTGGGCGGGAA
>OMNZ01047202.1:5514-21440 GCA_900303255.1 Lesueurigobius sanzi | reverse complement strand
GTATTTAGATCTGCTGTTCCAATTTCAAGTTATATTTACTAAGCCATTTTTTCTTATTTTAGTCATCAAGACCAAAAATAAGTGAATATTTCTTTGTTTTAAGAAAATAGTTCTAAATGTTACTGCTTGAAAAAAGATAACATTGCTTGTTTTTAGTCTAAAAATGCTAGTTTCAAGATTGCTGAGGGTGATATGGGGCTAGTATTATTTTCTTATTTTTGAAAATCTTATCAAGTAAAATTTTCTTGTTCTGTTGGCAGATAATTTTGCTTGTTTTAAGTATTATTTTTCTTATTTTAGTATTTTTTTTTCTTATTTTTTTAAGTTGACTTTTTGCAGTTTGTTGTGAAGGTGTTTTCTGATTATTTTATTTCCTGATGCTCCAGTTTAGACAAGTTTTAATCCACATTAGGTACATTTTAAAACATTTTACAACTTGGTGGTCAAATTGGAGCTTAAACGACCACATATTCTTGATAAACAAATTCTTTATAATCAGCAGCAGCAGCAGCAAGGTAGCTGACTTGAACTTGGTCAAACACGTTATGAGGTGGTAGTCAGTGTGGAAAGGTTGTGAAATTGGACTATCAAAACCAAGACTCACTAATAACTTTGCGTACGTTGCGAGGACAGATAACCTTCAGCAAAATAATGCAGCACGGACGATTTGTGTAACTTTCAGATACAGATGAAGATGGCAATGACGATGATGATGATGCAGCCGGGCCTGGATAACGCAACCAAACTGAAAATGATGCAAGCTCAAGCTCTGTGCAAAGAGGCCAGAGGAGGTAAGAACGAGCTAAGTTGATGTGTTTGATGCCGTTCACTTCATCGTGTTCCAATATACAGTATGTTGTTATACTGATTTCAAACATGCGTGTTTGGGTAATCTGGGTTATTCAGGCAGCAGAAGTGGGCAGGAACTAGAAAGCGTTTACTCAAGTAAGAGAAACATTGCGATTACAAGTATTTGGTGTTATGCGTAAAAGTCTGATTTATGTTTTAGTGTTGAAAATGTGTTTACTTTTCCACTAGAGCTCTCAGAATGCCTCCATTATTAATCATGTGTTGCTATTGAGCTATTGTTATTAGATTTATTCAAACTGCTTCCCTCCCCTTTGTATCAGAGTCCAGGAGTTTTGAATGCCCCCAAATAATGGCAGGGTTGCTTTCTATTGCTCTTTGAAAATATACACTTCTTGGAGCAATTAAAAATGAATGCTACGGTGTCCAGAAGTATTTAGAAGTTCTCAATACAGCATCAGGACTTTGAAAGCTACAATACTGTAAATAACTGATGTATTGATACAGACGATACACACTTTACTTTTTTTTTCTATGGAAATTTCAAGCCTGTGTCCATCTGGTTGGTTCAGTTGTTGTCAGTACAAACTTTTGCCCACTACCTGGGGACACACAGCGCACGGCACATCCACATCCCAGGGGTGCCGGCGAGTTGTCAGGATCCCCCAAACTTTTCCAGCGGGGGAGCATTTGTTTTGCACCGAGCTGTCAGCCAACTTCACTTTGAAACCGCGACGCCTAAACCCAGCGATATGCGACTGTACGCAGCACATTTTACACAGCGTGATCAAAGGCAGCTCCTCGGGGGTGGCACAGGCCTAGACCTCCCAATACTTATCATGCAAGACCCTCTGCCACCAAGCGCTCATCCACAGATCCTATTTATATACACACACAGTTACCCCTGCAACCTCGGACCACAACAAACATTACATGGGCCTTGACATCATCTCAGGGCTATTCCAGGGCCACAATATGCGGTGATATAATAGGCGTAGAGACCCTGAACTAAATCTGTGAAGATTTCTACTTAGTGGCACTGCTCAGGGACTGGCTTTTTAAAAAAAGGCATCCAGCTGTTTGAATTTGACAGAAGCAAGATCAGAGAAGACCAAAAGTCCTTAAAAGTCCATGCACTGACTGCACACTCAAGAAACCAAACTCAATCCAAGCTCATATTAAGCCTGTAGAGATCATTTTGGAAGAGCATGAAAGGGCATCTGGCATTCACTTTCTGAAGATACTGTATAAGGTGCATCAGCGGTTGATCTATGTCATGCTTGTATGTTATTGCAGAGCATCTGAACCTGGGAAAGAAGGTCAGTGTCCCTAAGGATGTGATGATGGAGGAGCTGAATCTGCCAAACCGAAACCGTGGCTCCCGCATGTTCCAGGAGAGACTGAATCGAATGGAGAAATTCACTCTAGAAAACGAAGCCAATGGTGCCCACAACATCATCAATGTAAGAAACTACACATCAAATATTTTTACTATACACTGTGATACATGTCCTAATGTTCTTTACAGGTTCAAAGAGAAGCTGTACCCCCTGACCAGCTCACACCAGAGCTACACGGAGGAAAAGAAAACCAGACTTTCTCGATCCCAAGCAAACACAGCCTTATTATGAACCTCCAGAAGACCGTTGCAAAGAAGGGCAGTCCGGCTGTCATTGCTCCAGGTAAATGGTGCCCTGCTGTGGAAAAAAGGCCGGTGACACAGAGGAGGACTCGGGCAATGTCACAGCAATGACAGGAAGCAGGGACAAAGTCATTATAATGGCAGCTGCCCACTACACCCTTAGATACATCCTCGTTTGATGTTTTTAATGGAGAAAATTACACTCCATATTCATTATGGCACGGTAGCACAGTGGTCAGCGCTCATGCATCACAGCTAGGTCCTGGGTTCGATCCCTTTCTGTGTGGAGTTTGCATGTTCTCCCTGTGTCTGCGTAGGTTTCCTCCGGGTGCTCCGGTTTCCCCTACCACTAAAAACATGTACAATAGATCAGGATGAATGTGAGTGTGTTTGTGTGTACAAGTGTGGGACAACGGATGGCAATTAGCCCATGGCTACAATCCGGAATGGTGTCTTTACATGCATGGTTCTCATGTGTGTTCAATAACATGCACTGTCCCAACCAAATAAACAATAAAAAATTAGCAAAAAAATCTGACTGGCTGTCAGGTTATAATTCAGGATTCATGCTAATAATTAAACACATTCGCAATTTGCGAAACTACAATTGGCAAATCGCAAAGGTAGCAATTACTTGAGCAATACAATATTCCTCGTCTCCTCCAGGTTGTATGACATACAAAATCTGCCAACTCAGTAGTTTAGACCAGTCTCCCAATAGTTTCGAAATGTGATGTCATATTGCAAAGCATTATGGGATTAGCTGAACGTTTTTTCCATAATAAACCAATGGAGGCTTGAAAAGGCAAAATACTGGAGTAATCGTATAAAAGCATTCTGACTCTACAGTGAGTTAGATGTATTTACCAGCAGGGACTCAGGAGCTAACGGAGCTGTTCCACGGCTGCTTTATACACTTTTTATGTTTCTTGTCAATGTTAGTCTATGAATGTTTGCTAGTAGCTGCAAACATGGCGGATTTCCATGGCAACTGTGGGTTTTCCCAAATTCTATTAAGGGAACATGATACTAAGGTTACTTTTTCTAGAAAATTAGTATACAATGTGACTTCCCTTTAGGTTACTCTGGGCCTCTCAAAGAAATTCCTCATGAAAAGTTCAACACAACAGTGATCCCCAAATCCTATTCTTCCCCTTGGAGGGATGCTTTGCCCAGCAATGAGGATCTGCTAAACACACTCAACAGCCAACCGGAGGTCCAAAACGAGCAACAGGCTGCTAACTACAGGTGCTTTAACAGGTAAAGACAATTTTCTCTCCTTTTAAAATACAAACATCAGTCATCTTTGCCAAGTAAATCATACATCCCATTGACTTTGCACCATCTATATATTTCTGCCATCTTCAAATAGACACTACAGTATGTCCGGACATGTTTTTCATCACAATCACCCCATGCTCGGCTCGATTCCATGTTTCCAGTTTGGAAATGAATCCAGTCTCTGGCTTGCACTTCCTCAGACTGTGGCTATGTTGGCTATTTTAACCCAGCCACTTGAAAGGTGAAACCTGTAGGGGCAGAGAGCTTTTATTGCTGCCACGAGACAGATAGCCCTAGAAAAAAATGTTTTCTTAAGGTACAAGAAATTGCATCGGTTGTGGGCAGAACAAAGGTTAATCTTGGGCAGATGGAGAAATGGCCCGTATAAAAGGCTACAGCTCACAACTTGAAAATCTTTACTCAATTAGTGCTGTCAGTCAGTCTGGGCTCTGAACAGTAAACCCTGAGGGGGATCTGTTTACACCCTTTCATAATGACGATAGAATCATGCAGCCCTAATTAAATATGAACTTCAGTTATGGTCAGGGCACCTTCACACGAGGAAAAGCCAAACCGACTTGAGACATTACCATATATTTCTTATATACAGTAGAAATATATGGTAATGCAGTTTAGAGAAGTGCAATTTTCACCTTAACTTTAGTGCTACTGTCGTAGGCAAAGATTCCTCAGTCTTCATCTGCACTCTGTAGTTGAAGTGTAGGACATTTCGAAACGTCCTACACTTCAACTACAGAGTACAGATGAAGACTGAGGAATCTTTTCCTACGATGGACAATTCCTGTACGACTGAGAACCTACACAGACTTTAGTGCCACTGGTTTTAACAGCGTCTTCTTCCAGGTCTGCCATGCCATTCGGAGGTATGATGGCGAGCAGGAGGGTGATCCCAGTGATTGGGTTTGAGGCTGTGGAACCGCAGACGCTGCCAGGAGCTACTTTAGGCCACATGTGCCGAAGACCCAACTTTAACAGAGCACCCAGGGGATGGGGTACCAATTACTGCCCTGAATCTAATGAACTATGAAAAGTGCTATCAAGCTGAAGACTGAGGCACTGACCAACTCCCTTTCCTCTTCGCCAAAGATCCTCTTTTTTCCTCTGAGAAATGAGAACGCTTACTACTGTGTGATTCAACCCACAGGAACAGTCTGCAAAGCCAAAAGAAAACTATTTACAGGAATGTTAAATGACAAAATTGGTTTAATGACAAATTCGGACAATAGGAATAATAAACTAAATCCATAAAGGACAGTTATAATTGTCTAAAATAAAAAAGGTACAGTGAAAATAAAAAATAAAATAAAAAGTCCTCCTGGTACAATGTAACAAATGTTACAGCCTGGTTTTATTTTGTACAAGCTCTTGACAGAGCTTTTCTGGGCCCGACATCTTTGGCCAGCTCATGTCTATATTTAACATTTTACCATGTTGATGCTTGTTTTAATGCTGTTGGCAAAACTGTTTTTGCGCAACTTTCCAACAACCACAGGACACTGGATACTGTCACTGCACTGCAGGTGGTACAAGTATTTGTAGCAGATGTTTGCTAAACCCATCTGTGCAAACATCTAGGCCTGGCACATTGGAAATCACTGTTCATGACGTGAGCCGTGAGCGGAATGGGCGCCCATTCGCTGAGGGTCCTGGGACGGATAGTGGATTTGCCCGGGAGGTCTCATACCGATGGGAGGGGGCATAGGTGGGGCCATAGTACCCATAGCATGGAACATTGGTGGTCCAAAACCTGGAGTAAAAACAATAAATAAAGATTATACACTTTGTTGACTGAATTGTTGTGGTTTAATGTAAAGCACAATTCTTTGGAGAAACCTCATTTACATGTAAATGATTAAAGTTTGTAAAATTACCTGGAGGAGGAGGGTTGAGCCCTGGTGGGGGTGGCATAGTAATATTCATAACAGCAGGAGAGGTATTGGGATCAAGGTTGAAATAGTTTGCTGATGTCTCTTCATCCAGTGCGGGTGGTGGGGGCAATGCTTTTGAACAAAGAAACAGGGTTTCAGGATTGGACTCATTTTAAATGTCACCAGTAGAATTGTTATCAATTTACCTCCAGGCAGACCAGGGACCGGTTCAAGCCGAGTACCCATCTCACTTACTCCTTCACCATCTTTGCCTCTTGCAGCCTGAGACCTGAAAATTTGTTCAAGCAGAATAATATGAATGATGAGATATGAAAAATAAAAAAGGAGTAAACAGTCAAGTTCTTGTAAATTACACACCTTCCCCATTTAACAGTCAGCCTTCGCCCATTGATAATGAGTTTGTTGAAGGACTTCTCTGCCGCCATTTCTGCAGCATCTCGTGTAGCAAACTGAATAAATGCACACTGCTGCCTTTGAACTATGGTGATAGTGCGAATTTCTCCAAATTGGTAAAAGAAGCCCCTAGGGAGAAAAAAAAAACGGATGCAAAAGATAATATAACATTAATAAAACAAGACCATAGACTAGTTGCAAAATGACAGTATAATTTCATACTTGAGATCCCCATCGGTGACATTGTCTCCCAAACCACCAATATACAGAGTTGTGATGGTCTTGTCGTCTGGGGGATCAAGGCGAGGCATTGTAGAGGCTCGTTTCAACAGTTTGTCAGCTACTGGGTCATTGATGCCATAATAACGATCCTTAATGTTCTGGTCAGCAAGTGGATCATCGGGATCTGTTGGCTTCTCATGTCTATGTGAAAACAGCAAAGTTATAGTTTGATCCAATGTTGTTTTAAAGAAAAGTCCAAGTGTACCCTTACCGATAAGGACACTCCTCTCCTCTTTTACATTCTCCTTTCACCCAGAAAGAGCAGATGTGAGGACGATTCCTCTTGTAATACGGTGTGGTTCTGGCAAGTTTCAGCAACATATCACTGGAACTAGTTGCTTTACCAATCTGTCCAACAGCTTTTGTGCCATCAGAGTTTGCGATCTGAAAGAGTAAATGCAGAAAATTACAGATAAATGCCATTAAAAGATAAATAGCATAAGAAATCTTTGAGTCGAGTACCTCTCTTTCCATGTTCTGTGTGTAGTATTCCTTATTCACGTCTGACCTGGGGATCTCATCTTTAATTGCAAGTCCAGTGTCTCGAACCTGAATAGGTAAACCTGCCGACAAACAGTGTTTTGTTAGTGTTAGATCAGTAAACGGGGGCGTTCCCAGAGATGGTCAATGAGGAAACGTATGGTTCACCATATTCAAGGTCCAGCAAACAGGTCTGACACACATTCTTCATTTTACTACATGTCTGACAGACTTCGGTCTTCTTAAAGCGCATCCTTGTCCCAGGACACCACCGGAAGACAGTGAATGGACGAGCACAAATCTACGAGCAAATAACATTTGAGCACACTCACTTAATTTATTAACCTTCATTATCCAGTTTACATCCAACTTACCTTGCATTCTTTTCCATATTTTTCCTTAGTCTGTAAAAACAAAAACATGGTAAGAATGTCCGACAGTGTTTTCTGAAAAGTGTTGTCTTCTAGTTACTTGATGGTTTATTTTCTTCCAAATCAGACAAATAGGTAAGTGATGTGTTATGGTAAATGAATAACACATCACTTACCTATTTGGCTGATATAGAATATAATAAGCAGTCAAACCCAGTGTACTATTAGAATTATATATTTGGATATAAATGCTTAATGGTCACTTACCATACGAATGTAGGGATTTTCTCCTAAACATGTCTGGCAAAGAATTGGAAAGTCCTAAAGTAGAAAATAAATTATTGAGCATTATGTAAGTTCATAAACATTACATTGAAATAATTGCGTTGGTGTAAAACTATACTGCTCCTCTGAGTGACTCACTCATCTGGTCATTAACAAGACGATGCTGTTTCAGCCTAAATACAAAGTGTGGAAATTGGCAACACCCTCTATTTTTCACCCAAGGAATTAAGTTAAATATAGACTGTCTTGTAATAGAAGATATCCGGCTGATATTTCGAGCATTATACTAGTTAATCTAAAAGATGACATGCTAGATTACCCATCATAATTAAGACATTAACATAAGCTTGCAGTCTACAGTTTCACTCTACATCGTGTCTGAGAGTATTCGACAATAAACAAGGAAGTGTAAACATGTTTCGATAAACCACACATAAATGAACAGGTTACCGGGGGTTAGCTGCTGCGGCTACTATTCATCCTTTGGCCATGATGGCTAGGCTTAGTTAGCAATCTAAAAAGGAAATACAATCCTTTTACATGGCACTGGCCCGAATTTTGCGCCTGAATTGAAGAGTATTACATTTAAAAGTGTGTATGTGTGTTTAAATCACTCATTATAGTGACCACGTTTATGCCAGCAATGCATTAACATTAGCATGCTAGCGGAAGGATAGCATAGCGTCAGTAAGACGCGCCAGATTTGTGCCAAGATCCCGGTTACATTGGTATCTGAGAGCAATCCAAGATAAACGTGGGTTGGTACAATATCTGCGGAGTTTATCGTAACATTATAAAAACATACCGCGTCTTCCCAGTTCTGTCTGTTGTATGTATTTGATCCCAAGGATGTGGCCATTTTGCGCTGTGCGAGCCAAACAACACACAGGCCGAAAACCAGAAGGCGTCCAACCACAATGCACCGCGGTAGGGAAGTACCTATTCACCTACAGGGGTCGCCCTTCTGCAGTGATTCCAATCCAGGGTATGTAATGCAGAGTTGCACATACGAACTGAAAAAATAAAATAAAAAATAGATTAAGACCAACCTGAACTCTCTTTTAGTAGGCTATACAAAGAAAACGTACTTGCAATGGCCAATTTCTGAAATAGCTTGGTTGCCATGGTTTCCAAGTGGATTTTTCAGTTGGAAGAAGGACGGTGGGACACATTTCTGCTAAAGCTGCTTGGTTTTGCATTAAAGCGCTGCTAATAATGTGAACAGAACGGCAGCAAAGAAAAGTAATATATTGCACAAAATCTGACCTGACATTAGAGCTTTGATGGTGAGCTAAGTTTTTGTGAGGTATGTTGCTTTCTACCGTTTACATTATTAGCAGCGCTTTAATGTAAAATCAAGCAGCTTTAGCAGAAATTTGTCCCACCGTCCTTCTTCCAACTGAAAAATGCACTTGGAAACCATGGCAACCAAGCTATTTCAGAAATTGGCCATTGTCCACCTATTTTATAAGAATTATAACGTTTTATTAATGTAACTGTTACATATATTTGTGTTTTTGTGTAGTGTTTTTTAGTGTTTTTTTTTTTTTAAATATATCTTGATTTTGATAAGAAATATGACTACAGCCTATATGAAGCAGAGCCAATGAGCTTAGTCTCTGCAGTCCTTTTGTCAGAGACATTGAATCTAGTGTGTGTGTATGTGTGTGTGAGTGTCTTAAGCCAATTCTGTAAACCATTGTCTACTTACAGTTCCCCACCTGTTTAAACCAGGTCAGGCAGTTGTTGATGTGAGAAACCCCAATTAGTAGAGTGAAGGATGTACAGATTACAATCAGCATTAAGCTCTTCAAGTTTATTTAAGGCCAGGCTGGGGTTGAAGTGCCAAAGGGCAGGAATTTCTGGTCAAAAAGTTGGTTACTTTTTCCACAACATATCAAAGAATCAGAAGAGTATTTCAGTAGACTTTAGCCTTTTTCAATAGTTTTTTTTTTCCAAGATTAAAACCTTATCTTGATCTTGCTAGTTGCTTTATGTCAAAGAGTAAACAGCTGGGTTCACTTTTTCTGAAAGTAAAATGTAGGTGATTGCAGGTCTTGTGACTCTTAAGTGTCATGTGATCATGTTGAGAGAGGGCAATCAAAGCTGTTGGGAGGACAGAGTATCCCAGATACTTTAATTTCCCATAAATTCATAGAGTGAAGGCAGAAATCTAAAATATATACAGTATGCTGCCGAGATCAGTGGTTACCAACATGGGGGAGCCAAAGGACCAAACATGACGAGGGGAGTGCATGTGTAAAAAACACAAATTCTGTTTATTGGTTTGAAATAATTCCTATTTGGCATCCAGCCTGAACAGGGGCTTCTTGGAGAAAAGGTTGGCATTGGGAACCACTGGCCTAGATTATAGACAACGACATCTGATGAAACTATTGTGATAGCAATGAGTTGTTAAGCTATCAAACTGGAGAGCTGTTGCATAACAAAACTAAATCAGGAAAGAAGTGGGTTAGGCCTATAGACAGCCTAATAATAAACTGAACTATGACTAATAAAGAGTGACTAATGACAGCAGTGAATGTACTATGGGCAACTGTATGACTTTTTAATACCTTTTCCTAGGCACACACCCAATGTACACACTGAAGCAGGAGAAGCTGACTGTGGTGGCTCGTGTTGTTAAGACCATAGGCTGTATTTTCTATAGTGAGCTCTGCATGTAGACTAGAGCAGATCATCACAGCACTTCAGTCTGTTGCCAGTCAGCCAAGTGTACATTTGGCGCCCCCTGTCGACAATTATGAACCACTGTCGAGGCACGGAGCTGCAGAAAGAGAGGGGCATTCTCAGATTTCCCGATTGCTTCCCAGGCGAGTGAGCTGTGCCGCTGCTTTCACATCACGGCCGACAGAAAAGCAAGACAACGACGACATGCGGCCAGCGTGCCCCTGGTTCACCGCTGTGCACCGTGCGTCTCGACGGTCGTGTCGGCTGTAGTGAGGTGAGTACACATCCAGACACCAGGCTCGTAGCGGTGTTTTCGCACATGTTTCGTGTACCGCCACTTGCTTCCAGGCTAGGCCAGTGAAGGCTGTCTGGCGCAGGCGGAGAAAGAGGCCAGCTTCGGCCTGGCTCCATGACTAGGAGCGGTGTTGTTCTGGAGCAATGGCTGGAGCATTTCCTCGACGGGAGCTGAGTAGCCTAGCTTTGTTGTTGAAGCGGACAGGTCGAAGTTTGTTTGTCCGGATAGAGCAGCTCTGAGGTTAATATCGGGATTCCTTTATTCGCCTCTGTTTCTTTGCAGTCTGGTACAAGCCAGGACCAAGTTCAGTTGTTTTGATAACTTTGTCAGTATAATAACTACAATAACCAGGTCGGAGCAGCAGCTCTGGGTTTACCATCTGTTCCCCAACACTGATTGATATCGCAGACAGCAGTTTGCTTTCAAATGGGCATTTCATTGTTTTCCACAGAAACACCTAAGGGCCATAGTCTGTGCAAATTATAATTATGGTCATCTTGATTGCCTGCTAGACGTCTAGGTAGGCTCGTATTAGGCTTGTAGATCTATCGATTTGGAAATCATCTGCAAATTATGATTATGACACTACACATTGTACATAAAGGTGACTTATTCATTCGGCCATGAATGCATTCTCTGTAGTTTGTGATGGTGAATGAAATGCCAGCCAAACTAACTTTTAAGATTAGTCAAAGTTATGTAATGGCCAGTTTGTAATATTGTCTGAAATGACTTTCCCTATGCCCCCCTCTAATAGTGTACCTTTTGAATGGCTGTGCAGGAAAAGGGGCAGTCCAGACCTGCCTAAAATCCATTGCCTTGGGGAGTGCGCGTGAAAGCGTGCACCTATATGTGAGTAAGAGATTACTGAAGGAGAATGACTCACACTCAAAATGCATTAGACAGATACATAAGGACTTTCCCTGGATTTTGCCCGAGCTGTCTGAAAAAGGCTGTACTTCTGGTGTTATGCGTGAGGAGATTTATTTGACCGGTGCTCGACATTTCTCCCCCAAACCATGTGTTGTTTATCACATGTCCCTGGCTGTTTAAAACATTCAGTGGATTATTCCATTTGCAGATGAGGAGGGAGAGGGAGTGGGTTTGCTTTCTCCCGTTTTAATTTGTAGAGTGCTACATCTTAAGTTGTGTTTTATTCGACTGTGCCAACCATTTGTCTGATAGTTGTAACCCTCCATCTGACTGCTCCCACAGGCTGCCAGACACACAGTGATGTAGTTTGCTCTGTTGATGAAGGCTGCTCCCGCTGCCGCAGCCATTTGATCATCTATCACCATCTTTGAACTTATATGTGCCTCTGAAATACTGTGATGCCTGTAGACCGTTGGTAAAATACAGTTGGCGTGGCGCTATATGACAGATTATGTCATCAAGCGGTTATTGGCAGTTTATCAGAATGACACATGATCATCCCAGTTTTAGATGAAGCCTCAAAGAGGGAAGCCTTGTTTGTTGTGAGTCATAGCTGCTGTTGGTATCACTGGGAAGAAGACAGAGGTTTAATTGTATTCACCGTGCTATACCATTATGCTGCTCAACACCAGAGTTTGGGAAGTGGCAGAGCCTAAAACATGCCACTGCTTGTATTTTTCCATGTCAGTGCCCCTTGTAGCAGACTCCGTGTGTGGGGGGCAGCCCTCTCTCTGGTGTGGGACTAAAACCAGGCATCTTTCCAGCTCAGAAGTCCCCCAACTCTCTCAGCTGTGTATAAGTGCTGCTTTGTACCACCGTACAGCCCCCTATGGTTCTTGTTCACATAATGGTACAACACCACTGGCAAAGGCAAAGACACTTACAGGAATTTACAATTGAACAGAGCCCAAAATAGCTCACTGTTTGACAGACTCGCATACAGTTCTTAGATGAAAAGGCTGACCAGAGCGTGGTAGTTTCGTCACAAACCGTAGTTTATAGTTTGATATAAAGCTTTGGTTTATATTGGTTTAAGCACAGTACTTTATCCTCAGCTGAGCTGAGGTAAATACATTTGAAATGCCATAGCACAAACCCGTATTAACAAAATGATCCGATAGCATCTGTAATCCCCTGGAAAACCTGGAGAGTTGATTTTCTATAGTGCTTGCCTTCATCAGATATTTGGCAGTCGCTTAGGGGTGTCCACATGTGTGACTAGCTGGCCAGGTTAGCACTACGACTGAATGCTACAGTATGCAGGCAGATCAGATTACTGAACGATTAGCCATGGCCTCCTATCCCCGGCTGAGGGAAATGATTTTCCACTGTCATAATTCCCTAGACTGAATTACGCAGTCCAGTGACTCAGAGATACTCAATACTAGGCCGGAGAACTGCACAGCATAACTGTGGCTCTCTGGAGAGGGGCGATAGGTACAGAGTGCAGGGGCTATTGTTGCACCGGTGAACCAAATTGTTTTGTAATTGGACTAAGTTGAGCTTCATTTTTTTCCTGCTGTTGCAAACTGAATGCACTGTTTGCAGTAGGTGAGTGTGTCAGCGTTGTACCAGAAGGCCCAGACAACAGTCACGAAATCTAAAACCCTCACTCAAATCTTCCCCTGTTGTAAGCACATGTCAGCTGGCCGATGAGGCCATGTAAATCAAGTAGGCCTCTAGTGGAATTCCGCTGAATGGAAAAGGGAGCAGAGAAGAGGCTGGACCGCGGAGGTTGGACCGTGTTTCCAAGTTGCTTACCCCTGAGGCAGGAATCTGATACATTCCATGGGCTCCTGTATCTCGACAAATAATGATGGCCGGGGTGTAGCGTTACATCAGATGACACTTGATTGGGGTGCAAAGTGCTGGGAAAGTAAGAGCTATGTCATATGCTCAAAGGTAGTCGGCTCTGGTTGCCAGCGGGATCAGGAAGTATGGCACATGAGCGGTGCGGGTTGTATGACTTATGGATTTATCCCTTGTAGAAGATGGCCTGAGTCTTAGCGCGGCCCCACCCCTCCCCATTTAGATATTTATATTGAGCCATTTGAGATACACATTGATGCAGAGCTAGTTTTATTTATGGAGGCAACGGGGACAATGCTCAATTTCTTGGTACATTATACAGCGCTGTGCAGTGATTTGACCCATATTGGCTGTTAAACTTAATGATAATTGCTTCTTAAATGACTTCTGACAAATAACCCCAAAGTCATTAGGCTGGTCTAGTCCCTGCTTGGTTTCTCTGGAGGCATGTTTTGGCATGGGCTCTTTTCAGTTCCCTCAAACGATGACAGCTTTTATCGTGTGGTGATTCAGCACAAGACTGTTGTATAGGACAAAGAAAAAGAAATCAACGCAGAGAAGCCACATTTAAACAATAATCTGCATGCTTACAAGGTATTGAACATTGCAATAAAGTAGTACAAAAAGAAAGTCCTTGATGCTACTGAAGCGCATCTCCCACCTCTGCGCTACTGACTATTATTGCCAGAGAGAAAAAGCCCTGTTTTATTTAGTGGTCAAAAAACAAGATCTCCGGTGTTAATGGACTTCACCTCCGCGTTGCAGCGGGGCCTCGGGGTGCAGCTCAACCAGGGAGCGCTCTGCACCAGCCTCATAATGAAGCCATTTCCAGAGGTGGAGCGATGCAGTAATGGCAACTTCACTGCAGGATATTCTAACCCTGATCTTGGCGTAAGTGCTATCACTCATCAGAAATTAGATGCATCTTTTTTCCAACTTCCTGCGTCCGTTTAGCCAAAGGGAAGGAGTTGTTTAATATATAGACGTGCTAATTCCCTTGTGTCTTCTTTAGTCATTTATTCAAAGTAGTGTTTTTGAGGGAATGTGATAAACAATGGCACACTCACATGTGCAGCAGCTTGTGTAAATTCCAAGGCCCTCTTATGTAAATGTTATGAAATATTGAAGTAGTTGGTTCTTTGCGACGTATGAAGTGGTGCTAAAAGCTTTCCAAGTGAGAGCATGGGGCAGACAGGTGGAGCGGAGGTTAGCGGCCCGTTGTTTGTTTATGCAGTTGTCTGGTGGCCTGGACTCTGTCTCTGCCACACTAGTCTAGTCTAGTAGTCTTCTAGTCTCTTAAGTTTGATAGTTCACCACATTGTTCCGAAGAACGGTGCATTTAAAGCCAGTGTCTTAGTTATTTTCTTGCTAAGTCACAATGTATAGTAAAAGCGCTGATTTGACATTTCTCTCCAATTACTGCCAGTGTCCAGTCAGCACATTTAAATGTCTTTTCAGATTTGTGTTAATTAGATAAAATGAATGCAGAACCAGATGCAGGATAAGGATGTTGTCGTCCTATAGTATTTTTGGAAATGTGATTAAAAATTGTTGAGGTGTTGATTTTGATCTGTGTGGGTGCAAACTTTACAAAGCTCAAAAAGAGTGCATTGTAAACTAAGAAACTTTTCTTGTTTCTTTGTGAATCATGTAAGCCTAAAGCTTTTTTCACTTTTGAAGAATTGTATTACTTTTCCAAAGCAGAGGCACAGTAGGGATGTATGATCCAATATTCATCTCCAGCTATTTTTACAGTATTAGATATTATCGGATTCTGCTAAAGGACTAGCGCTAACGGCAGCAGATGAAAACACCGCTAAAAACATAACAATGAAAGAGAAAAGATCCATGTTTCCTTAGCAGTGCTGTCATTTAGCCTTTACAGTTAAGTCAGAACTCTGGCAGAAGAAGAGGAAGAGCTTTATTTATAAAACGCCTTTCACAGACATGGTCACAAAGCTCTTTACATGAGACAATTTACTCCAAACCTGATAGTGGCTGCCCATATCTGGCACCAACGGACCTTCAGACCACCACCATGCACTCGCACATGGACATCATTCATCTTTGCCTATTGTGCATGTTTTTGGTGTATTGAATCTAACTGCGTAGCTCTACTCTTATTCATCAGTATTTTACATAACATAATACATACAACTGAAAAGGCCTTGAGAAACGTAAAGAGCTGAAATAATCTGCTGCTTTGCTGTTTTTTCTTAATAAAGGAACTTACATTTATGAGTTGGCCTTAATATTAGGACTAAGGACTAAACCAGGACTAAACCAGGACTAAACCAGGACTAAACCCAAGGACTAAACCAGGACTAAACCCAAGGACTAAACCAGGACTAAACCCAAGGACTCAATCAGAAATAAACCAAGGACAATATCAGAAATAAACCAAGGACAATATCACAGACTGAACCAGGATTAAACCAGGACTAAACCATGAGGGACGCATGTCAAAACTCTGGACTGAAACCCAAGAAGAAGCAGATGACTTTAGTCACCTTTTAAAAGACAATATGGATTGTGATAAAATCGAAATCATGATTGACCGGAAAGAAAATTGTAATTTTTTTTTTGGCCATATCGCCCAGGCCTCTTTACAAAAGATTATAGTAATACAAATAGACCGTATCAGACCGGTATCTGCAAACATGAAGTGTTCAAAAATCTGATCCGAATGGGAGCTAAAAGAAAACACCCCAATCTGACTCACTTTAGTTTGCCAACTAGAGCTTGTA
>OMNZ01047192.1:0-12748 GCA_900303255.1 Lesueurigobius sanzi | reverse complement strand
TACATATCCCGCCCCCAGCCTCACAGCAGCCTGTCATTGGTCCGAACCACTGGTTATGACGAGACGCACCTATCAGCTGCCGCCTTTCAAGATGGATTTGTTGTGAGAATAAAAATTCAGATCTTGTGACAATTCATCTGCAGCACAAGGTTATGAGAAAACAGTCATTAAAGTTTCATACAGTTGTGCTTAAAACTTTTGTGAAGGTTCTCAGTCGTACAGGAGTGAAGCCATTTATTGTAAAAAATAAGAATAATAAAAATAAAATGTTTTTTTGTCACAGCAAGAAGGTCCCGGGTTCGATTCCCGGCCCGTGCTTGTGTGGGGTTTGCATGTTTCTCCCCGTGTCTGGATGGGTTTCCTCCGGGTGCTCCGGTTTCCCCCATCAACCCAAAACATGCACATTAGTTTAAATCCTCCAGCCAGGTGATTCTGACCATTAGCCTGGCTCCACATCTGGAGATGGGTCCCTGAGCGCCGTCAACACGGCTGCCCACTGCTCCTGATGGATTGTCCCAGCGGCATCGAAGGATGGGTCAAATGCAGAGAATGAATTTCCCCTACGGGGATTAATAAAGTATACCTTACCTTACCTTACCTTCAATAGAAACAGCCAAATGTCCCTAATCAAAAGTTTACATGTTGTGCATCTCAAAACAACCATCAACTTTGTCAGAGAGTCCTGTATTTCAGCTGAAGTGAGTTTTTCTTTGCTCCTGATCAATTTTCCTGCAGTTGATCAGGGACATTTGAGTAGTTTCTGTTTCATTATGATTTCAAAAGAGTAAACTCAGTTCATACAATAAGTGGCTTTGCACAACCACTAACCATGAGGGGAAAGAAAGACTTGTGTTATCATTCATATTCTATGAAAAATGGCCAAAAGATTAAAAACGTATGTAAATTTTGAGCACAACTGTATATTTAACATGCACTGTCCCACCCAAAACAACCAAACAAATAAATAAATAAGCTTAAACAGATGATGATACAGTATTAAACGGTTGTGGAGTCCAAAGCAACAAGACAAATGCTCCCTCGATGATGCACTACGTATTTCACAAACTATTTGAGCTGATGCAGCACAGTGGGAGACTGCAGCTCCGACAGTCAGCTGAAGGGCCAGCTGCTGAATACTATTTTATACACAATAAATATTTGTAGCTCACAGTATTTATTACATCCTTCTATTTGTTTCTTAGGAGATGCATTTCCAGTTTAATGTTATACTGAGCAAAGCTTGAAGCGGCTCACACACAGCCTTTCCCTGACACTGCTGATTGTCAGTGCAGCGTCTCACACTGTGTCTGTATTGTTGACATATCTCATGCATATAGCTATAGAATTGTAAACAGAGGAAGCCAGCGCTGACCTGACTGTACTTCTTGTACACAATGTGCTCAGTTTGAAAACACACTCTTCCTTTATGTCGGCATAATGACGCTGATAAACTTTCAAAGTCTGTGCGGCGATGCCCTGATCCACGCGCTCACGACAGCGCCACACAATGGGCCATTAAAGCAGCAATAACTGTGGAGCTAAAAATACTAAAGCTCTTCAGCAGACACATGATTTATCACAGTCAGTATTATTGTGCTTTACTTTTCTACAAACTTTATTTGTGGATACAATTAAGCAATAACATGCATAAAAACTAACATTTAACAACACACATCCTTACTCCTACCTAAACCATCTGTATGTGACCAATTAGTTAAAAAGGAAAAGGTTTGGAGGAAAACAGGAAGATACATAGATTAGAAGGATGTCGCAAAGAAGACAACATATCAGTTGTGTCCGAATGTCCACACTATTCTCTAAATAAGGCACTATATACAGTAGCACGCCATTTTTTAGGGGTATACGGATGTCCAGAGGGAAATAAGTAGTGCACTCAAAATTTCCCACAATGCATCTTCAAAAGTAGTGAACAGCACAGTTAATTTCCATACTGGACATTCCAGTCTGAACCACATTCTACTTCATTTCCGACAGTATTTTCCTACAAAAAACTTGAAATTGCTTACTTTGTGTTGTCTTCATCTGAAAAATTCTCCCTTAGGTGTCCCAATATGTGCCTTTCTGGCGCTCCCAGTCTCTGTGCGTAATCTTCCCAGAGAAAAAGCTCCTTGGTCCCGTGAAGAAAGATCTGCGCCAAATCCCGCAGACCCATGTCTACGTTTCCCCTGTTTCACAAACGTTGTCCACATGAAAGTGGCCAATGTGCCTTTCTGGGTAATCCCCGGGTCTCTGCGTGCGCCCAGGATAAATGATCCAGGTCCTGCGAAGATTAAGCCAAATCCCGGCCCATGTCTATGGAGTGTCCTGCGAGTTTCCCCCTTTTTCACAAACATCGTCCATATGAAAGTGAAGTATCATGAATGAGAGAAAAGTCCTACTTCAGCCTCGTTCCGCCATTTGAGCACAAGACGCAAACATGTATTAAATGTTTGTTTCCTGACAGGTCACTGCCAACTGTTTGACTGGCAGTCGCTTCAGCCAATGAAAATGGCTGACTGGTAATGAGCCATTGAGCCAAAACAAACAGACTTTAGAGAGGGGATTTCTCCGGTTTACCTATTGGGAAGCACCTACATTCAAATGGCTACAACTTGACTCCAAATAGATGTCCATGGCTGTGCCCGAATCTCCACACTATTCACTATATAGTGTACTATATAGTAAGATAGTGAATTGCCAATAAAATGAGTCCACTATATAGTGTACTATACAGTACAGGACTATATAGTAAATGAGTAGTTAGGGGTGGACATTGTGTTACATGTCGTTGGAAAGCTTAGAAACTACACTTTCAGAATCTGTGAATAACTCAAAATGCCCCAAAAAAGACTTGTCCCTGGTTCCTGCGACTGGTCATTTTGATGGTTACCATCATGGATTTCCTACGTGCCAACCACTTCAGTTTTAAACTCTTTATGATGTTGTGATATCATGTGCATGCAACCTATTGCAGACATTAAAATTATGAAACATCTATTACACAATAAGCTCTGCCTACAAGATCACCTCATTGAATCTCCAAAGGCCAAGTGGACGTGTAACTGTCCTAATTGACCACAGGGACATTAACAAAGACAGGAAGAATAATAAATAAGCGTCCATCACATTGAGCAGGGCCCGAAGCCAGATCCACGTCAGGCCAATAACAAACTGCCTCTGCCCTTACTTCCTCATTCGCGCGTCACACACCGCTGGAAGTCTGCGCAGAGGATGTATTGATCTTAGAGCTGCTTCCTTTCTCACCAGCTTTAAACAGGGCCACGCCGTATCGCAAACAAGCGCCCCCTCCCCTCCGCAGTCCCATAAAACTAAATAATAAACGAGCCGCTTGCCAAAATAATCCTGTTACCTTTGTTTGGAGCGGTGCGGTGGGCGTGCAGCTCCCGCTAATGCGCTCATATTTGTTTCCTTTGAGGTCAAGAGATGAAAACAGCCTGCGTTTGCGCCGTGTCCAAGAAATCTTTTATTTAGAAGGGTGTTGTCCAGTGCACTTTGAGACGGGCTTTCAGAAACTTGACTTTAATCTCTTTATCAATGTTGCAATATACTTATGTGGTAAGATTACGTTATACCTTGCACGCTCGACTTTAACACTCACCAAATACTGGTAGATTTTCATTTAGTGAAGTATTCAGTTCCATGAGCCTCTTGGGCCACTTCGATTATATACTGTACATAAACAACTTATTCTACTCCAATAGGCAAGGCAAGGCAAATTTATTTGTAGAGCACAATTCATACACAACGCAATTCAAAGTTCTTCACAATTTCAATAGATGGATTTAACTGTAATAAAGACCCTTACACTAGTATTACAAATTATATCCTTTGAATGCTGAAAAGTTCTCAGAATAGTGTCCACAACAGGAAAAGGTGTGACTCAAGCCTGAGTACAGTTGTGCTCATAAGTTTACATGCCCCTTTAATCTTTTGCCCATTTTTCATAGAACATGAATGATAACACAAAAATCTTTTTTCCACTCATGGTTAGTGGTTGTGAGAAGCCATTTATTGCTAAAGAACTGAGTTTACTCTTTTGAAATCATAATGAAACAGAAACTACTCAAATGTCCCTGATCTAACGTTTACATGACCTTCAACAACTGCCAGGAAAATTGTTCAGGAGCAAAGAAAAACTCACTTCAGCTGAAATACAGGACTCTGACAAAATTGATGTTTGTTTCAAGATGCACAATATGTAAACTTTTGATCAGGGACATTTGGCTGGTTTCTCGTTGAAAATCATAAACAAACAGGTTTTTTGGCAATAAAAAGCTTCAAACAAACCACTAACCATGAGAGAAATAAAGGTTTTTGTGTGATCATTCATATTCTACGAAATGCATATGTTTACATACTGATTTTCTGCCAGGGGATGTAAACTTTTGGCTACAACTGTAGGCTACGGCAAATTTGGTAATCTACAAAAAGATATATATGTTTTTAAAGATAAATGATATCATTAATCATAATGGTTATTGGCCGTGTACTTCTCTGAACAAGCTCTGATCATCAGGTGACCTTTCATGTCCAGCTCATAGATGTCATGTTTGTATGAGTGATACATAAAACAGCAGATCACCATTATCTCTTCAACATTTTTATATATTGGCTTGTAATCTGGGGCCACCGTGCCGCAAATGGTAGAGCGAGTTGCCATGTAACCAGAGGGTTAGCAGTTCGAATCCCGCATGTGCACACTGCCATAGTGTCCTTGGGTAAGACACTTCACCACCTGCCTCCAGTGTCTGTGTACACTGGTTACGCTGGTTACACTGGTGTACGAAGGAGCGTGTGAATGGGTGAGTGGTTCATTGTTGTAAAGCTCTCTGAGCCTAAAGCAAGTAGAAAAGTGTGAGAAATGTTGCTGGAAATTTGTAATGAACTTTTGGCCCTGGAGCAGGATTACTATTGCAACAACACATCATCAGTAGGGTTAAACTAACCTGTCTCACGGCGGTGTAAACCCAGCTCACGTTCCCTATTAGTGGGTGAACAATCAAACGCTTGGTGAATTCTGCTTTATATTTTTTATATTGGCCCTGCAGCCAAAAGTTCATTACAAATTTGCAGAAATGTCCGACTACAACAAAAAAGAAACAATGGACCCAGCAGTGCTCGACTTCCACAGTGTAGGCGCACGAGTGTGTGTTTTTTCACTGCAAACAAAGTATTATTATTCACAATTGACATTATTGACACTTTTAATTCTCTTTCTGGGGGAGGGCTCCCAGACCCTTCATCATGTCCACACTACAACAGAACACAGTACTTGTGGGGCAGAAATCGCCCGACAAGCGTGATTTCATTTGGCCCTCTAGTCTAGATGGTGCTTAGATTTGTAAGGGGCATCTACTCTGATTAAATTGTGCATTGAATAGACTTCCAATAGTCACCAGACACCAAAACAGCATGTCCTACTCAATAGCAGAGCAATTCAAGAATATTTAACCATGGATCTGTTTGCCTTCGCTCTCTACGTCCAAAACAGTGTTGCATTTGGCTCTTCGTCCAATAATACTCTTCCATTTTAGCGCTCCATGGAAACTGCCCCTGTTCTAGCTATTTCACAGTAAAAACACAACTGTCCATAAAAGCTTTATGGTCCTTATGCGTGTCGTAATTTAGCCGCTCCATTATTAGCTGAGAGGAAGGCGCTCCTCTGATGATGGTTACAAACAGGAAGAGGCTGTTGTTTATGGTGATTATTACTGCGTGGGTTCGAGATCTCAACAATAAAACACAGGAAGTCCCCACAAAGACGGAGAGCCCGGTCAGTCCTGGTCCAGGCCTGTATCTCAGACAGTGTATCAGAGGTGCGCTGACGTACAGGAAGCACGGTGGAGAAAACACTACATATTTACTGAAGAGATGGATGGGCCCACTCAAGGATACTTTTATCAATGCTACAAACAGCCTGCCTCAGTTATATTACATTCATTTTCGTTTCTGTACAAGCATTTTGATAAACAAGTCAATTTAAGTATTGTAAAAACTAGCATTGAGTTGATTACTTTCTCTTTTCCTCAGCCTCATGCTCCTTAAGTTTGGTCCCCGCTGTTTCTAACCTTTGACCTTTGACCCTGCCCGACACACGCTGGTTAATGAGCCCGACAGAAGGTCATGGCTCAAGGCATTATGGGAAACAAGAGCCTCATAGTTGTAACTTTGTGGAAGGTGTTCGCAGAAGTCTCTTACGAAGCCACCGGTCTCTCATTTGAGGACAGTGGAGTCAAGATTTCAGCAAAAGAAAATAGATGGTTTGAGCGGGGAGTGAAAGAAGCTATTTTTGTAAACAAGCAAAAAAGAAAACCCTTCGCTTTAATTTAGCCCCTGTTTATAGCAACATCCTTCGCCTAAACCAGCCCTCTGTCAGTCTAATGAGGCTAATGAGGCTGGTCCAGAGTCCAAGTCCATCGGCTTGAGGTCCACAAACTTTACCTTTGGAACCTTCAGCATATGTTCGAGGTTTGGATGCAGTCATCGGTCTTAACTAGGGCTGCACGATTTTGACAAAAAAACAATTTGAGATTTTTCAGACAGAAATTGCAATTCAAATTTTTTACGCAGTTCAGTATTGTCTAAGCATGGGATGATATGGAAGTTTTGCCACATCCTTCCTTGGACACATTTTGTGTGATTCTCTTTTTTTCCCCACTTTTATCTTTTTATTGGAGTTTTCAATTACAGGCAACTATGGTGCTTGATATTCAATGACAAAATGATAATCAATCAATCAATCAATCAAGCAATCATTGATTGATTGAATTGATTGATTGATTGATTGATTGATTGATTGATTGATTGATTGATTGATTGATTGACAAAATAATAATGAATAACAATATAGTAGGAATAATTAAAATAAAATAAAATAACAAATAAACTTAATATAATAATTAGAACAAGGGGCAGTATGAAAAGCATTACAGAAATCATTCAAGTAAATCTAATTCAGTCACAAATGTTTTTTAAAAAGACTTTATACACATGCTACAGAAAATCGTGATAACATTTTTTAGCCATATTGCCCAGCCCTACTGATAACTATTCAAAAATGAAACAAAATATCCAAAATCCACCTGAACAAATCTTTGTAACTACTACATCAACAAAATAAAATCATCAATATAAACCTCTATCCATTTAGATTTTGTGAAAATTTACAATACATTTTTTTTCTCATTTGTATCAGAAATTTACAGACAAAGTTTATTTTTCATCTTGTCTTTAAGTAAATAATGGTAACCAGAAAAGGCCTATCCCAGGGGTAGGGAACCTATGGCTCCGGAGCCAGATGTGGCTCTCTTGCTGACTGCATGTGGCTCTCAGATAAATCTTAGCTGCATTTCTTAACACAATGAGTAGGGGTTACATTTCATGATATGTTTATGAAATGAAGACAACCACATTGTGTGTAACAATCCAGAGCAGTGCATTATGGTCCAAATGCATAAAATCCAATGTTGGTCATAAGTCCCCATTCTTCTCCACATGAGCATCGTCCAATCACGGTAAAAAAAGAAAAATCCAACATGTAAAAACGTAAAGCTGTCCAAGAACAGTCCAAACACCAAAGGCTGCTCTGTCTTCACATTGGGGCACATGGTTCTGTATTTTGTTTAGTATTGTGACACAGGGGCATATTTTATCATTAAGCAGCTTTGGGAAATTGGAAAGCATTACCAATTGTAAAAAAACAGAGATCATAAATACTGCCTAATAATAAACATTTATTATTCCATACCTAAATGGTTACAACCATGTAACATTGTTATACTGGAGTTATCCATGTGTTGGATAACTCCAGTATAACAACGTTGCTAAAAATAAATTTAATAAATTCTGAGACTTATTACTCTCTTGTTTAAAAATCACACATTTAGTTGTATTTGGAGAAAAATAAATATTGTATGGCTCTTACTGAAATAAATGTTAATATATGTGACTTTTTTGGCTATTTTAAAGGTTCCCGACCCCTGGCCTATCCTGTATAGAGAAGTGGTTTTCTATTTACCCCCCATGTGCTCCCCGCCCCAAAATCCCTCCCACCCCCCTCGCCAGTCTGTTGTACCCTGTCAATTTAACTAAATAGTTTTGGAAATTTATCTCATCTACTTAAGGAAAGGTTCCCATATATCAATAAATATTTGGAATTTCCCGTTGATTTTATAAATTAAGCGCTCGTAGGAAGCAGTCTCTGAGAGGGTTAATAACCACTCTGTGAATGTAGGGAGCTCTTGGGCCTTCCAGTACTTTAAAATCACTCTCTTTGCAGTTGTAAGAGCTCAGTATTAACTTCTTAAGTGATGATGCAAATTATGAAAAAAATGCTGCAATCAACTACAACAAATATCGCGGTTACCAATATTATTGTTTATTGTCACTGCCCTAGTATTGTCAGCAAGATATACTTCTAAAACTGCTTTTATACATTGCAGTAGTACTCATTTATTATATTTCAGCTTCATGAAACGCTGGAGATGCAAGGCAGAAAAAAACTGTTTGGGTTAGGTTATTGCAGTATTTAAAATCAATTAATCTTGCAGCCCTATAGTAGCATCCTTCGCCTAAACCAGCCCTCTGTCATGTTAATGAGGCTAATGAGGTTGGGCCAGAGTCCAGGGCAGGACTATAGAAAGGTGAGAGTAGCCTTTAGAAAAGGGGTCCCCAACTAAATAGTAGTAGTAGTAGTTTATTTGGTCAATACGTACTGTATTTGAACATGGCAAGCAAAACAAAACATTATTCCATTCACAGTATGACCGAAAGGGTTTAAGCTGAAGTTAATACTTTGTGCCTAACCCTGTTTGTATTTACACTGCCATAAGAGAAGAAAACAACACAAAGTCTACAATGAAACCATTGACAAACATTCTACAGGAGAAAAATCCACATTTGTATTTATTATCATCGATCAGTTTTTCATTTTTATATTAAGTTCTGCTGAAAAAACACAAACATTTAAATCAACAATATACAGTAATAACTATGGCCACACGTTATGGATCAAGTTCACATTTTTGAATAATAGTGAACTTGTACATCTTTTTAAACGCTTTAATAGTTTTAGATTGTTTTAATTGATCTTCCAGGCCATTGCAGAGAGTAACCCTCTGAAGGAAATACATGTACTTTTTATATTGGTTCTTGCCTTGACCTTATTGAAGAGGCTGGTTCCTCTGAGGCTGAACTGGCTTTTTCTGTGTTCGAACTTCATCTGGACGCAAGGAGGGAGAAGATTATTATGTGCTTTGTACAGAATTACTTATGAATTTAGGTCAACAAGCATTTTCAAAATCTTTAGGATTTGTTGGTGCATAATAGTCTGCTTTGGTGATAATTTAGTAACAAAGAGAGGTGGCACTTACATATAAACTCCTCCTACTGGTCTTTATAAAATCCACTGGCGTCCAAGTTTGCTCAGTGCTGACGAAGCTCTTTGGATGAAGAGCGAAACGTCCTACACTTCAACTACAGAGTTCAGATGAAGACTGAAGAATCTTTACCTACTAGTATCAAGAGTTAGCCTAGCAAACTAGACGCACCCTAGCGGCCAAAGATATTTTTTGCCTGGTGGGTTGGTCTAGCGTCGCACCATAGGAGATGTTCGTAGCTGGGCCCATGGATCTGTCCTCCAATCACAACGCTCTGTCTCTGAGGCGGGCTTAGCAGGATGAAGACACAGCTGCACGATGGTGGAGATAGCAAAACAAGGAAGATCCTCCGTTGCTCTGATTGGTCATAGCGTTGACCTAACACGCGCAGTAGCAGTTTGAACGACAAAGGTTGGCTCCACCCACAACCTTCAGCTTTGCTATGGTGCGACCCCAGGCTATATACAGGCTAATCAAGAAATTCATTTTTGCATAAACAGTTCCACACTGCACCTTTAACCTCTTAAGCCCTGCTGTGTATACATATCCTCTGGAAGGCTTTAACAGCTTGTAAAATGTCTAAAATGTTCATATTGCTCTCAAATGATATGATTGTCTATGAGGATACTGTAGATGTGAACATTTTCAAGAAAATCATAGTGGGCCTGAGTAATTGAGGTTGAATTCCGCCTAAAAAAACACACACATTACAGCAGGTCAGCAGCTTGTTTACATTGTAAAGAAGCAAATAAACATCATAAATAGTAACTACAGCTAATTATTGACTTTTTACCAACTGTTTATCTCTGTAACAATAAATAATTGAAAAGTTATTGAGGTTTCGATTTAAAATAGTCTAGGCGGAATCCCATTATAATAAATAGGGCACAATTTGGCACCTTTTGGCCCAAAAAATTAAAATTTGTAATGTGTAATTGAAAATTTTGTATCCTATTTATATATTTGGTCATAAAATATCGTTTTTCCAAGAAAAAAAAAAAACACTTTTTAAAAAATAGATTAAAATAAACAAGGATTGTCTCTAACAGTGGCAAGTCCCCAAAAATGGGGACTCTAGGCCTTAAGAGGTTAAAGTGACACACCTGCTTTAGATCAGTCTGGTATTTTCTAACTCACAAAATTTATGATAACTATCAATTGAAATGATCATTACATACCTGGAAAAGCATATTACGGCCCCATTATAAAGTAAAGTTCATACCTTCGGCCCGAGCCCATACAGAGCTGAACTGTAACGACATACATGTGTGTTCTGCTGCAGTGGCACTCAATGAGGCTTCTGTGACAGTGGTTTTACCTCAGCCTTTGGTTTCACGGTCCAGGACTAAACCATTAGGACCAACCCAAACCCTCTCCCCCTCTCTCTCCACAGGGTCCTCCCGCGGCCCCCGCCTCCCGGGCCTATCCCAGACCAAGATTTGCAGCCCCTGACACTTTCATTGATTGGAAAACACCACTGCAGACCCAGGAGTTAAGTAAGTCCATTAACACTATGGGAGTAATGGTTTCCAATGCGGTGCCAGCCGTGCCACACACCGAGATCAAGCCCGGTCCGGTCGTTACGCAGCGGGGGAAGATTTTCCAGGAAACGCGGCCGCCAAGTCTCCGCAAGAAAATCAGTTTAGGAGAGGGGATTGTAGTTTTTCACTAAGTCCATTTGAAAAGACAAATCTTTGACTTCTGTCGGGCCTAGAGGCGAGTCAAGCAGATCAAATCATTTTTTCTGCTTTGAAATGAATGGCACTATACCTGATTGAAGCGAGTAAATCAAATTCCTCACATACTTCTTCATAAAAGTTCATTTCACGACTTGCAGGGTCACGTTTTACTTGGGTCACAGAAACGCAAGAAAAGTAGTCTGCAGACTCATCAAAATTACAAAAATGCTTTATATTTAGATGCACAGTATTATTTGTGCTTCACAGCTAGAAGGTCCCAGGTTTGATTTGGGCCGGGAATCAAACCTCCAGATACTCCAGTTTCCCCTACCACTAAAAACTTAGATCAGGATGAATGAGAGTGAGTGCACTACAAAAACTAAAAATCAAGCATGGGTTTACATGACTTGATATGAGAATATTAATCTTGTTAGATTAGATTATTGTCTACTGTCATCTAAATTATTTTTCTTATTTTCTTTCTCACTGGTTTCAAAGTATTTTAGCTTGGAATAAGAAAATAAAACTGCCAACAGGACAAGACTAATGTTCTTAGCCCATGGGCAAGAAAACAACTACTGGCTAAATAATAAGGACAAATGTCAAATGAAACTAAATCTGAACGAGACAAAACAACTCAAATTTAAATAAATATTCTGAATTTGAGTGATTTAAACTAATGTAGAAATCATCTAGAGATGTACTTTTTGCAGTGTGGAAGATTATTTGTGTCGTCTCCGGTGTTGCCACAGAAGTAATCTGATTACTGATTACTTATTATTCCTTTAAAAAGTTACTTAGCTACTTTACTGATTACTTTTTTCACGTTACTTTATTAGTTACTTTTAGTTACTACAGCAGCTGATGACAGCACCTCTGACACACATGACAGCGGTTTTGCCAATACTCACATTATTGGAGGTGTATTTTAACAGAAACATCAACAGTTGGTGAGTCTCAGCTGAACGTGACGTGTCACAGACGTTACATCTCTCCCCGAGACGCAAGAATAAAGCAAATATATATTTTACTATGGAAAATTACAAAATAGTAACTCGCAGTAAAGGTGGCCACACACTAAAGGATTTTTA
Organism: Lesueurigobius sanzi; assembly: GCA_900303255.1. Lineage (NCBI taxonomy): Eukaryota > Metazoa > Chordata > Actinopteri > Gobiiformes > Gobiidae > Lesueurigobius > Lesueurigobius sanzi. Next base: position 580 of record OMNZ01047192.1, on the reverse strand, counting down.
ATCTTTTGAGACTAAAGATCTGTGCAAAGACAACACACACTTAAGGACAGACATGAGGACACACACACACATGAGGAGTCCCACCACAGATCATGCCATGAGAGAAAGTTTTTATTGAGCCACGCCTCCTAAGACTAAAAATCAGCCTAAAAATCCTCTCGTGTGTGGCCATCTTTACTTGGATTAGTCATTTTAGTCTGATTACTGGTTTGGAAATAGTCGTGTAGAGTTACTTTACTCGTTCCTCAAAAAGGGGGTCAAATTAGAGTAACTAGTAACAGTTACTGGCATCACTGGTCCTCACATTATGAATTTAAATGTCTTTGAATTTTACACTTTGCATTTTTTTTAACACCGTTCAGTGTTTTACATTCAAAAGGAAAAATTCACCTTTTAAATATTTGCTTTGTTATTTTTCAAGCCCTTATGCAACTTTTTAAGTGCAAAACCCTTGATATTAGTGTATATTTCACCTTTACTGGCCCAGTGGCTGCAGCGTGTCACCTTTACTTTCCATCACAACGGCCCGTTATTGCTCCAGGATCAAATGTTTTCAGGGTTTCTGGTCCGTTTCTATGAA
>OMNZ01047189.1:11176-30321 GCA_900303255.1 Lesueurigobius sanzi | reverse complement strand
GTGCAGGAATGTAAAGTGTTATTAATATTGCCAGTTGTACGGTTGATAATGTCTCTAAATTGGGACAAAAGAATTTCATAAACGTATCTATTGTCATATTTCGTGACAATGCACTTGAATACACTGTATACTGTATTTACTGCTCAACCGTGAATATAAAAAGGGGGTAGGCGCTAACAAGCTTTTGCTTCTGCCTACTCCTTTTGGGCATCATGTATTTATTTATTTATTTATGTACTCTCTTTGGCTTTGCTTACCATGCGCACCATGTACTTCCATGTCCAACTTTGTAAATCTCAGATGCTCAAATAAAAAGACACACTCTATAAAACCAAACATGATGGAACTGAAAAATGTGCAGAAGTTCACTTTTAGTTATAACTTTCCTAATTTATTTCATGTTTTGGCCTTGGTTTGGTTCTGATTTAGTTTTCTCTTGACACAATTTTCTGAAAAAGATATTACATGTGTATTACGAGTTTTATGGAACGGTTTAATCTTAGTCTCACAATAATATCGATATAAGCTTTTTCAATATCGTGCGGCCCTAATGAGAAATCACGTTATCGCGATGGAAACGTTCAAAAAAGTTCATACTGTCGTCTTAGTTTAAACTGTTTTTAGTGTTCTTTTAGTAAGACAGGAGGTTTGTTTACCTGCTTGACTAGTTTCAATCAGTCCTGCGGTCTTCGTCAGCCAACAGACAAACAAGAGCAATAAAAGAGTAAGCACTACAGGAAAACCTCAAATCAGCCATATCCGATCACTGTAAGAGGGAGAACCACATTATGGACTGAGACAATGCCAGGGTCATCCGTGCCGAAATTAACAAGTACCAGCGCTGGATCAGAGAAGCCATCGAGATCAGGAAACGTGCACCAACATCAATGAACCGGGGCGACGGAATGTACACCCTTTCTCACACCTGGGACACCGTCCTGGAAAAGCCGTCAGTCAGCAGGGGGCGCAAGCTTCCCCTGCAGCTCAAACATACGCTTAAAACATAACGATGGAAAGGATGCATACCATGCCATGCAATATTCAGGAAATGGACAGTGACGATATTTCAATATTCCAAAAGTGATTCATCACAAGGAACAGAGACAGAAAGGCTTTCGTACATGAGACTTTATATGGATGGCGAGAATAAACAGAGAGGGCTTCGATTCTGATCCAAATAAAAGACACTATAGTCATTTTTAACATATTTCTAAGTCTTTGATTATCATGCATGTGCACATTACGGTGATTATGTTAGCCTACCCATCGACCACATGGCTCCTCAGTGCAAAAGCATTGGATAGCATTTTGAATTTACATCGGCAGTCCCTCGGCGGGTTGATGTTAACTGCAATCAAGAACAACAAGCAATACACTGCAGACTTCACAACATGCATCAAAATAAGTACTGTTATCTTCTGGCTGCATAATAGTAATTGCAGCTATATCTCTCACAACACGGCCCAGTGTGGTCCCCATCCCCCACCGACTCCCGCCTCTCCTCACCCCATCAGCCATCTGAAATCCTGCCAAAATCTGCTCCTTCCATTCACTTCACTTCCCATCACCTCCCTCTTCCTGCCTCATCCCGAAGCGGAGCACCAATTATGGCAAGCTGGCATTGTGGACAAGCCAGCGCCAGCTCAGGGGGTATAGTTTGGGGGGTATTTTGGCACTAATCCCATCGCAGGGCAGAAGTCGGTGTTGTAAGGTGTCCTGTCCTGTCCCGCTGCCGTGCACAGACAAGGTGTTTGTGTCCAATTAGACTGTCCTGCCAGTGTCCACAGCGAAGACAGGCAGGAGCTGTAGTTTTAAAGGAGGGCTGAGGCAGTTTTGGGGTTTTACCAAAGGTTTTATTCATACTTTATATTTATATTGGTACCTTATACTGATGTATTTTGTGACCAGAGCTGGGTATGACACGTAAGATGATTTTACTCCAGTAGATGTTAAAAAAGAGAAAAAAAAAAGAAATGCACATACCCCAAACAATTAACTATTTAGTGAAAGTAGAGTAGTATACAGAGGACTAAAACTGCCCAGATAATAAATAAATCAATTAAAAAATATATGTCCACATTGGCAAATAATTCTTGAGATATCACTACAAATGCTGAGATTAAAAAAAAAAAAAATCATTATTATTAAACCTCTATTATTCATTCATTCATTCTTGTTTTCTTCATTAGGTCCAACTATCTAAAGCCCTGCCCCTTAATTAGCATTTTCTGAGAGGAATCAAAAAAAGAATTATGCAGTAAAAATAAAATTTAAATAAAAAGGAAATAAAGAAAACAAGAATGAACAAATAAATGCAGGCAAAAAATAATAATATAGATTTATTTGTTATGATATGATTTTTAGTGATATCTCAATAATTATTCACCAATGTGGACATTCATTTATTTATTTATTTATTTATTATTTTGGCTCATTTACATAATAGTAATCAACTAAATTTGTGACTAATGTATGCACGTGTACATTTATTCAGCAGGGCCAATGAAAAACTATTTAATTGATAGATAGCGAATCTTTTGCACATGACAAATAAACTTGAAATCCCAAACTTGAACTTGAGAATAGGAGTAAATTCGTGTATTTCTCTGAGCAGTAAATGCAGACAACACAAGATATAGCAAAATGATTCCAAATGGTAGTTTGCAGATCTGAAAGACTATACTTCTTGGGACATTTCACAGGAAACTACCAAGTACAGAAATGTAAACGGTGTTACAAATTTAAGCACACAGCTCCAACCAAAACTTTACCAAAACAAACTCGCTCTGAGAACCACTTCAGATTAAAATGTGAATAATTAATGGTGGCTCTAGTTGTGCTGCCAAGAGAAAGGAAAATATCTACAAGAATTGAACGTCTTCTTAATAACGCTTTAATTCTAAAAAGTCAAAAACTTGAGATATTTTTGGTACAAGACTGATTTATGTATGATCCATGTCGGAGAGAGAAATGAACCCTTTCCTCCTAACCCTTTTGGAGGATACTCAAACAGGAATGATCGTTCAGTGTTTGTAGCAATGGTGTACGTGCGGGATAAAACCCAGACAAATCCAAATATCTGTCTGCTAAACAACAAAAGATTTGTTTTTGTAGCCGTTTAAACAAACGGAGATTATTATATAAGGGTCTTGTCTGATGATTTCGTGAATTAGATCTCGGCCCTCATAAAAATGGCTATTTTAAGTTAATGCTGATGAAAATAAGTCTGATGAGTCTGAATTTCACCTACGCCGCGTGTTTCTGCGCTCTCACGGTTCTGAAGTTGAGCCTTGGTGTAAAATGTAATTACTAGACACTGGATATACATGTCATCAAAGTGAATTCATGAGTATCGGCAATTCCAGCATCAACATTACATAAAAAAATGTCTTAAAGCGACAATTGTCTAAATTCCAAGGAGCAAAATCAAGAGGAAGTCAAGAAGAAAGACGTAGGTGCAGAAATGTGCTTACGTCTTTTGTCTATGCGAGGTATTAATAATTTGTCTGTATATTTTACGTCTGCTATGTGGCCATTTAGGGTCACTCGCAAACAGTTTAGTGCTAGAAGAATTTGGGATCTGTTTTTGTGACTGAACAGAAATGCGGCCACAGTCAATCCCAGCATGAGCTTCATTTCTGTAAATTATGAAAATAGATATTTATACCTGTACAGCTCAATCACTCAAGGTCTTAAAACATGGTCAAGTCTTTATAGCACAAGCCAATGAGACTCGTAAACAGTGTATAAAACGAATCTTGAACTGCAGAGGAGCAGAGCCAACTCGGATTAAAATAGCAGCTCATTACGGCTTCCTGTTGGTGAGTTGTTGGTGGTTTCCAAGTATTTACCTTAAAAAGCAGGCGAAGTGTGAACACAAACTCTCATCCATCACTCGCCACCATTGCATAACTTCCCCAGAGTGAGGAGGGTCAGTGGGGGAAATGTGGAAAAAACTGGAGTCAAGACTAGAGAAGACCAAATGATGTGGTGTGAGGTTTGTTATTTAGGGGGCATTGGCTGATAAACTACAGGACATATCCAGCAATTTAATACATTTACAGATTAATTAAAGAGACTTTTTTTTTTTTTCAAAACCTGCTTTTATTTTACACGTTGTAGCTGTACAAGCAGCTAGTTTCAGCAGCAATCATGAAGAAGTACTAGTTTGAGATCCAGTGCCTAGTAGAGGTGGGAGATACAGTATAGTCTACAAGATAATATTGAAACTGTTGTTTGGAAGATATGTACATTTACAATATCAAGTATAGAGCTTTGGAACTGACATCACAGTGCAATGCATTATGGGATTTTTTCCACCATTTTTCAGGACCACAAAACAATGAAAACACAGCCCATTTTCAATATTATTCCCTCGTAGATGGTGCGTTCTAACATGGCAGTCAACTACACAACAGGCCCCAACTATCCTGAAGTTATTTGTCCATCTAGCTTCCCATAGTTCTACAGTTAGCCGTTTGGAGCGGTAAGATGGCGCCTCAACCACATACACATCAACACACAATCTGCAGGCCATGCCCCATTACGTGACATCACATTCCAAAGCTCTATATCTTCAAAGTCAAGAAATTAACAAAAATTTGCAAAAACTGTTGCTAAAAAATAAATACATATATTTGATGCGTAATCTCAAAAAAACTATGATAATTTATAAGTTTATTCAAGATAATTATCCTTTAGATGACAGTGATCTAAATTAATACATTTACCAGCACATTTTATATATTTTTGATGGTTTGCAAAAATATCGTTTGATTATCGTCATCGAGACAGTCCCCAAAAAACATTGTATGTACTACTAATAATAATTGAGCACTGATGCCACCTTCAACCTTGAAGTGGACATATCATGCATGTAAATCTTAAAAACAGGCTTAAAATCTTTCTTTAGGATGTCTGCGCATTGATATTTTACATTTTATAAATTCCTCTGTGAAGATGACACAATGTTCATGAATACTAGCGCCAGGGCTGATGAGGATTTGGCCCTGGCTCGCCCTCTACAGCCAAGAGTGGGAATCGCATTGTTAAAAATAAAAGAATTGATTGAGAACTGATCGAATATTGGATTACTGGCTTTAAAAATGTGGAGTTTGAACAATGGCGTAATTGTACCAGGAAGAAGAAAACGAACGCTGCAGAAGTCAACATGAACGGACCAACGCAAACAGGATTAATTAAAAATTGTGTGAATGAAGTGAAATACAGCAACATTATTAAAAGCTCAAAAACGTTGATTTAGCATGATGTGTCTCCTTTAATAGAACAGGCAAGTAAGCCTTTATTCATTTGTGAAATACTATATTTAGTACAGTAGCACATACGAGTGAGATATGTATCGATAAAAGAGAAGAATAAAGAGTGAGATCAGCTTTGATGGAGGCTGGCAGTGGTTTGAGTGAAGCCACCGTGGCAGACATCTTGCTCCTAACACAGACCAGATGGCCCTTATGGCCCCGTGAAGCAGCCTTTAAAAGAGAGAAGGGGCCTCTCCTCTCGTCGCCCTTAAACATATGTAAGAGATAGAAACAACAGTGTGACCCCTGGCACTCCAGCAAAGGCCAAATGTCTTCTGCTTCAGCTTAGGACCCACTTCAATAAAAGGATCCTCAGTAACCTTTGTGTGAGGAGCCACATATTGCATTGTTACGGTCCATAATATTAGGTCTCTATCCAAAGTAATAACAATGTCCACTCTCCGCTATAATAGCTACCAATACCATTATGACAACAGCCCAAGTACTGTTTTTAGAAATATGCTCCAAGAAATGTAATCAGTAGAGATCACTAGAGTTGAGGATGCAGAATTTGAATGGATGTTTGTAGTGGTTTCGAATACGGCCAGAGATCAGAAGTCAAAAGGATGAGGCCAATGGCTCAAAAGACTCCAGCACAGTGTCCTCTCACAGCTCAAGTACACTTCACTGTGCGAGCGTCGGAGTGGGGACAGATAGAAGGATGAATGGTTGCACTGATCTGCCGAGCATTTAGCCTGTATGTGTACAAGGAAAACAGAGTCAAATGTTTTTATGCCTCCCTTTGATTTTCCATCTAAATTTGCATCAAGATGTAATTGGGCTATGCAAAAAATACTGAACTGAACAAAGGGGCTTGTATGGAAATGGAAAAAGCAATCTTGTGTTTTTCAGTCACCATTACCTCTCTTCACATTCATGAATAATGCATTTCTTCAGTTTTAGGGAGCAGAAGCCCTGCGTTGGAATAATATTTTGCTGCATTAACCTCCACCACAGCGTTCCCCATCTAAGTAAGGCCCATTAGTGATAAGCGTCTCCTCGTCCCGCTCTGTGTTCTTTAAACAGTGAGCTGCCCAACCACATGGTACACAGCACCAAACCTCACTATGTGCACACTCGCAAAGCTAGGGCCAGCTACAAAGATCCTTTTGTTCAATCTTCACTCAAGGAAAATTGTTATGCACGCAAGGCTTCCACAGTCAAATCAGAACCGTGCTCACGAAACAGCTGCGATGTTTTCTTATTGCATCTGGAGAGTGTGCTTGTCAAGTTTGTTGTCTCACAAACTTAAGTACGGCAATACAGGGGCTATTTAGTGCTATCAACGGCGCTAATAGAGGAAAGACAGGGTGGAGTTTAATGAGAGGAAAATGCACCGTGCTGTACAGGTGACTGCCATTTGATAGTCTACCCACCATAATAACTCGCTAATGATTTTCAGCAGAAACAGCAGATGGGTCTCTGCACAAATTAGCACTCACAAATTGTGGCTGTATCCAAAACAGGTGAAGACGCATGAAAATATGCAATTAAGGAAGCGTATTTCCACTTTCAGAGTAAGTACGTTGTGGTTTAACAAAGTCTGATGTTTCTGTACATCTTTACAGGGGGTTTCTGGCATAGACAAGCTTTCGAAGAAGAAGTCATCTGTACAGGGAGCCAAACAACCTAACGACTACAATTTGAAAATAGTGGAATAAGTATTTTTATATACATGTTATTTCAAGTAAATTTAGATTATTATCAAGTTATATGTGCGATGAGATATTTATTCTTAGTTTAAGTGCAAAAAACTGATTTCCGTAACTGACCTGCTCCAATCAAGGGCAAGACTTCAATAAAATTCGACTTATTTAAAATTTTCTCGATCAACGGTTTTCAACTGGTTTGGCATCGTTACCCACCATCTATCTATAATACCAAGCCGTGACCCAAATAAGAATTGAATTTAGTATACAAGTATAATATAATAGTTTTATTTTTTTTATGACCAACGTGTGAATCCTTCCGTAACATTACTTTCCTGTTGTCAGACATGTCCTTGTCTGTGTGTATTTGCTCTGGGAACTCTGTATGTAACCTTTTTTTCTTCTTTTTCATGAAGAGAGTAGCAGGGCACATGGTTTGTGCTTTTGCTGCCATGATGCTCTCTCATCCGAATGAATTTCTCCTTTGTGAGATTAATAAAGTATCTATCTAAAGAATGTAAAATACATTATTTTACTACAGGTTTTGTTGAATAATCATTAAATGATGAGATAAAGCTAAAACTACTATTAAAATAACTTTCTAACACTCAGGGATGTTTTTGTGCATTTTTAGCAGCTCATTTTTTTTGTTTAAACATTTCCCAGGAAAGGCTCGCGATCCACTGAAAATAGTTCCACAACCCACTTTTGGGTCCCGAGCCACTAGTTCAGAACCACTAAATGGTTTAAATGGTCATATTTTCAGCTTTGTAGGCTTATTATTATGTTTATTCAACAATAACTGTGTGGAAATGTATTATTTGACATTATTAAAATCTTATTTTTGGTCACGGCTTGTCATACTGGGGTGATGTTGGGTCCCGATGCTGTACCAGTTTGAGAGCCACTGGTTTAAAGCATATTTGTTATAGAGAGTATGTTAACAAAAGAGAAAGCTTACACATTCCTCCACTACCAAAACAGTGAAACAGTTTTTGAAAGCAACATCAGATGGACCTCAGTAAATTGAGGTGTATTGTTTAATATTTCAGAATCAGAATAGAATTTATTGCCATAGTCAATGAAGGTCACACAGTCCTGTAATAACTGCTGCGCTACAATACAAAGCCATGTCTTGGAAGTTTTTGCTCATGTTTGTCTTTCCGTGAGTGCCAAATTGGTTTTCTCAGCTTGGGCAGGTTTGGTGAGGCCAGTGTTTGGACTAGGTTTTGTGGTGGTCACGCTCAGCAGGGACTATGTGGTCTTACCTGTCCGGTCTGTCCTCTCTAGGTTTTCCTCCACAGAGTTCTGTTCCCACAACAGTGCCGCCGGGTCCCACTGGCCCCGGACTGGCCCCTTGTCCTCTTCGCTCGATGGGAGGTCCGGGTCGCCCCCCTCGGAGATCTGCACACACGCACATATACAGACAGAGCCATTGTCAGCGGAACAGTCTCGCTCTGTCCCGAAGGAAGCCGCGGTAAGATGAGGTTTACGGCCACAAAACCACATAACATTATACCAGGCTGCATTTTTCCACACTCCTGCATCTTTTTCATCCACTTCTCCATTACGCACAGGACTGGAATGCGGTGGAAGTCATTGAGATCCAACTTCTGCCACAGAGCATGGATAAGAGTGGAAGATTCGATCGTATTTAAAAGGCAGGAGCATCAGAGGGTACTTACATGGAGGGAAGCAGAATTATGGTTCCTCTGAGATTACATCATGCTTACGGTTATTACTGCTATCTGCTTGAGGGGAAGGATGATGTAGGATAGACATTTAACAAACAGACTATTGTTGGGTCTGTTTAAAGTTCTTTTACACAGAGAAATGATGAAAAGAGCAAGCTGAATTTGAAAGGACAGTGATTTTGCAGAGAAGCCTCGGCGCTGCATGACTTTGTTTATGGTCATATGCTCGAGTCGACTGCTGGTCTATGACAACATTCAAGATTCCTCCAGAGCACTCAACAGAGACAGTCCTTCAGCGCTCCTTAGTTCTGCTGTAACGTATGAGCATGTCAGGACTGTGCCACATCACACACTGTATGCACTTACTCTGGGAAAGAAAGACCAGATCAAGAGTTTGAAAATCACCCCCACATGGACATTGTTTTAAATGAGAGCATGTGGTGTTATGCTTTCATACAAGCATCCAGTAACAAACACAAACAACTCACCCACTGTTGATTGGGCATAGCCACAGAAGTGAGCATGTCCGCCATGGCTCCCAACATCTGGTCAGTGCGCCCCTGGTTCTTCTGTAGAGCCTTCATTGTCTCTTAAACATCCAGCTCTGATGACCATTCACAACTATTCTCTCCTTGGACTTTCTGTGACAGCGCTGTGCCACTGTTTGGAGCGCAGTCACTCCTGTCTGACTGCTTCCACAGGAAATATCATGAATAATTGATCCACAAAGAGGAGGGCATGTCTGAGGCTGGACACACAAACTTAGATAGGAGTCACAAGATTCAGCCGCATTCTTCGTTCCTTTGGAAAGCCAGATGAGAGAACGGTAGGTGGTCCTGCTACACCACTGGCACAAGTCCACCTGGTGCTGTCAATAAGGGTTCACCCCTGAACCAGAGAATGAGCTCTTGTTGCTTAAATGGTCCAAAGTGAACAAGAGCAAGTCCATCACACTCGCTAAAAGCTGCTCTCTCCATTTCCATTGGCTGAAGACCATCAACACCCCTCCCCAGCCCTCAGTCCAGGCTCAGCAGCCAGTACCTGGGATCAATCCCACCTGAGTTAAAAAGGTCCAGCTTTTCTTCACGGCTCCTCTCACAACGTGCCCCAGTCTGAGGCAGTGACACATGGATTGTGTGAACTCTTAAGCAGCGGGGTAGCCCCAAATAAGGTATGAACACACAGCCTATGAAGTTAAGCAATGAGACAGTCACACGCATCCCGACTGCAACTAGCTGCCTCATCAAACTCTGCATGCAATAGATACATTTATCATTCACCAGCAGTTCAAAGCCTTGCACTAAACTGAGGCAGAGTTAAAAGGAGGATGACCTGTCACTGGAGAGGTATTTGCACACTCCTCTATCAGTCCACTGGGTCAAGTCAAGCTGTAGTGTTTATATTAAATCAACACACAGAGCTAAAATGCTTCATGTAGAAGTATAAGAGAACAGTCTTCGCAAACAACTATGGACTTGTCATCAGTTTGACTAACAGGCTGTAACTAGAAGAGCTAGTTACTTACTACAATATACAATACAATACAATACAATACAATGACTAGGACTGGGTATCAATCTTTTTTTTTTTTTTCTCGATACTAGTACTTTGTTTTCGATACTGATACCTGAACAATACTTTTGTTGATAAGATAAGATTTTGATGTAAGATAAATTATTTGTCATCTACACAAAAAAGTAAATATAGAGATAAGTTTAAACTTATTTATCTAAATTTGGGCTGTTTTGACGAGTTAAGTTTTAGTGGCTCATTTGACTTAATTCTAACCCCTTGTTCTAAGGTGTTTTTGACTTGTTTCAATAGATTTCTACTTATTTCCTTTTTATTTAAATTTATTTGCCAATGAGGAAAGAAAATTGGAGGTGAGGCCCTTAGAATCAGTAAAAACTGTCAAGAAATAAGCCAAATAATCTAGATGTCAGTAGTAAATATGACTAATCTAGTCAAAACTGCTCTAAACAAGACCAATATTCTGTAATCAAGTCATTTATACTCCTGCTTGATTTTTAGTTTTATTGTAGAACCATAAAACGGTACAATAATGGTCATTTATGCAATAAAATACTGTTTCTTTTTGTGTTTTTATCATTTATTTGAGCTGAAACCCACCAGGCAGAGAAATTTGCTTTCTAAAGAAAAATATTTTTTCAGTTCCTATTTTCGGTACCAATTTATTTATTTTCGATACCAGTAGTACCTTAATTATTTTTTCGATACCATACTGTATACTGTATCGTGGGGTGACCAGATTTTTCACATTAAAAGCTGGGACAAAAATATGATTTCTTATTTTTTTTAACCAAAATTAGCTTTGTTTGTTTGTTTGTTTAATTATTCATTTCAGGCATATCACAATACACATAAAGGGCACATCATGGCCACCTTCTGTCATAAATATCAACAATTATACAACGATTGTACAGTTTCAGAAGGAAAAAGTTTCAGAAGGAAAAAAGGAGCTTGAGGTGATAGACATTAGCTTTTTAACTAGCAGTCGCAATACAAACTTTGCTTTTGATAGACATGTGGCCAAAAGTAGAATCAAGTCAACATGCTGCTTTCAGTTTCAAGTTTTCATATTTTTTTTGTAATTGTTTGCATAATTTTTTATTTATACATTTTTATTTTTTTGTACTTTTTTCATCATTTTTATCACATTTTTCTTTTTTGTATTTTTTCTTGTGTTTTCTTATATATTTTTTGTACTTTTTCTCACGTTCCTTCTGCATTTTTCCTCACATTTATTCATCTTGGCCAAAAGTCATAAATTATCAAGTAAACATTCTGCTTTGGACAAGGCACTGGTGAAAAACAGGGACAACTGGGACAGAGGTTGTGTCAAACTGGGACAAATGAATGGTTTCAGATAAATTCACAGGGACATGGGACAGACGGCTCAAAGCTGGGACTGTCCCGGGTAAAATGGGACGCCTGGTCACCCTACTGAATCGGTACCCAGCCCTATTAATGACCATTAGTATTAACATCACATGAAAGAAAAAGGGATTAAAACTGGATACAGAGAGAAAGAATTGTCACATGAAAATCACAAAACGTTGACCAATATCTGGTCCACTTCTCAGTGTCTTTCCACCGTAAAAATAAATCCAAATTGATCAGGGTGAATCAGTTTGTTAGCAGATGTCTGACTGAGGCAAACAGGCCAATAAGTGGGAACACTTATAGTAACTTGCCCAAAATGTTCCAAAACTCCCCTCCGCCTTAAACAGAGTAGTTTGACTTCCTTCCTGCTTCCTTGCATTCACCTAATTGTTGGGAGCTTTCAGAATTTCCACTGTAGCCCTGATGTTGTGTTTGTCGAGTCGAAAATTAAGAAGCTAATTGAGCCCAAAGAAGTGCGCTTGCAAACAAACCGCTCATAGTCTAATAATAGTTGAGCACATGGATGTCTTTAGCATCACTCACTAAGCCTGGCTAAACTTAGATCACCGCTTCCCGAGCCAGTTCTGCTGCTCTGCCACTGACCTCTGGTGGGTAGTGGTGTGGCGTGTGGGGAAAATCTGGATCTCCCTGGAAGCGATGAGTGAGCGACTTTGACGGGAATTTGCAGAACTGGAACAAAATCTGTGGCTCTAAAAAAAGGGGGGAAAAAAGTAGCACAGTCAGAACACACCAGCAGATGAACAGTGTGTGCTTTGTCTTGATATACTCAACATTGGAGAGTACTTTGGTTAAAGAAAATCCACAATAACGGGTAATGTTTTAGGACAGCCTGGTTCCCCGTTAGGTGTTGTTTGCTGCCCCCTTATGGTTGATTGTGAGATAACCATGTATTGTAGTAGAATAAAAGTCACTCCAAGCCAAGCACACTTCCTTCCTACTACTATGACCCCGTAAAGGCTATAAATCTTACTTAAACTTTCTTTTTCACTCTTCCTGAGCGTCATATCAGCAGTGCACACAACCAAAAAGTCTAAACATAGAATCAGAGTGTTCAAGTTCAGTCTTTTATACACAATACTGCGTTTTTGGCAAGCAATGTTTTAGGTATTGGTTAGTTCAGTAGTTCCCAACCCTTTTTCCTTGATGTCGTGCTGGAGACAGGCAGGCCCCCCCTCCAGTCTAGTCCCTGAGCGTCCCTAAAAAGTAAATGCTGGTTAAATTAGTTGGGGACTTGTAGTCAAAAAGCACAATGGTAAACGTAGCTCTAATGGCTCGCTCCAGTTTCTGCCACATCAGCATATATATTCAATAAGTGTGTGTGGTGAGGTTTCAAGGCAAGTCTCTGTCAAGGGAATAATTACTAGCGAGGCCCCTGGCTGAGAGGAACAGCAGCGTAAGCTTGTTGTCCCTGTGAAAGGCTTTCTGAGGGAAAACAGGATGCTCTCTCCCATCACACATGACACATGATTCAGACCAAGGAGCCTGAATCACAGCACCCTTTAGGTTTTTTCTGACACTCCAGATGGGCTGAGAGAGAGACGAATGGACAAGACTCATCTCAAGTGACTGTAAGAGCACCGGGGCTGTCTGCAGTCTGCTCCACTGACTTAATCCTTAAATCTTCAGTAATCAGGGATGAGAGAGCGCTTGGAAGTTGCCCGACTTAAGATAGTGTGGTTTAAGTTGGGACGTGACGGATTGTGGGCCAATGAAGCCAGCTCACTAGTTTGTGGAAGACATGGAGGGAGGAGAGAGGCCAGTGTCACTTTGGGAAAGATGAAGCTAACCAGGGGCTAATTAAAGTCTGCAGGAGCAGTGGAAGTTACATCAGGATGGTTTAGCCACAAGATCTGAAACAGATGACACCACTAAACCCCCGGCTGCATCTCCTACGGTAAGACTGAATATATCCATTGTTCTCATGTTTGGAAGAAATTACTTTGTTTTGTTTTGATGAAAAGTAGACGTAGGTAAATAGAACTGTAAGATTCAGTACGAGGGGTTTGTCAAATATAAGCTGTTGCTGCTTTCGACTTGACAGCAGTAAGTGCTACAGTAAACAAAACTATCAAATGTCAACATTGTACCTCTAGAGATTACAATACATTAGCAGAATTATCTCTACTTAAGACACAATATCCTCAAGTTGCCTGATTGTGGAAAGAATATATTAAAACATATTAAGGTAAAATATGGTTGATACAATGTAAAGGTCAGTTTTCTTCATGATCTGACATTAACTTGATGGTCTAACATTGACTTGATGGTCTAACATTGACTTGATGGTCTAACATTGACTTGATGGTCTAACATTGACTTGTTGGTCTAACATTGCTGCACAGTAAATGCTGTAAGCGTGATTTGCTGAAGAAACTATGGCAGATGCTGTGAGCCCGGTCTCCCACTGCTTCTGGCACCACATGGTCCTCTCAACACAGTGCATTTCTTAAATTTACACTGATATTATTAAAGTGTGCATTTTATATGTGACTAATAGTCATCAGAAATATTACGCAAAGTCAGAGCATACATAATGCCTGAAGCAGGTTGTAAAGGCAGCTTACCTGATTTACAGATCAGCCTCTGAGGAGACCTGAGGTCATCCTCTTTAGACACCAAATATATGACATGAGGATATTTTTACAGCTGTCTAACTCTGGGTTACACAATAACAATCAGCTATAATTATACCTGTGCCGACGGACAAACTATACAACCTGTGAAAGTAAAATGTACTATAAATAAACTCAATGTAAATGTAGTTCTGTTTTAAAGGGGCAGCTGGTTATCACTGGAGTGAATGCAAAAATCGTCTCATGTAAAGCACTTTGTGACTATGTCTGCGAAAGGCGCTATATAAATAAAGCTCTTCTTCTTCTTCTTCTAATCGTTTTAGTTTCAGAAATGTGTCATAGAAACACAAACAAGGAGTACACCACTGCTACCTGGTGATGTATGTTTGATTGGTGACTCTTTGAGAGCACTTTTGGTAATAGTGTTATATTGTGTTAGATGTAGTTGATTTGCAGATCTCCTGACCCCTGGCTGTGACCCCACATACATAAAGGGGTCATGGCCTGTGCATATGACCCCCACCTGGGCGAGGGCCCGTCTAATGAATCAGACATCCTTGTTGATGATGATTCGGACTCTGGAAGTGTTCTGTCCGACGATTCGGTGCTTCCCGATTATGAACAGGAGGAGGAGTACACCGAGCCGCCTAAAACTCTGTATGAGGCATGTAAGAGGAACGATGCCCAGAACCTCTGGAGTATCCTACAAAGAGGAGTGACCCAAGAGGAGTCCATGGAGCTGGACATCAACGGCAGGGTGAGGGCTTGTGTCTTACTGTACAGGAAATAATGTGATCTTAGTTCTCATATTTCATGGCATTCTCTGTAGAATGGACTGATGATGGCTGTGAACAAGGGCTTTGTGGACATTGTCACCACTCTGCATGTGTGTCCATATATCGACATCAACCACCAGGACAATGATGGCAACACCGCCCTCATGATTGCAGCTCAAGCTGGTATGTACTAATACAAAAATGTCCCATTATAGTAATATGGGACTGTATAATAAATGCAAGTGTATTGTCTTTGTAAAACAGGATTCATCACTATTTTAAACTACATACTTAATTACTACTCTGGTGTGGACACTGAGGTCCGAGACCCCAGAGGGTTTACAGCCCTCATCAAAGCCGGCCTGCAGGGGCGAGAGGAGTGCGTCTCTGCTCTCATCATGCATGGTATGTGGACATCCATGTACAGCATAATCCTTCTAATTCAGATATATGGCTGAAGATGATTTTCTCCATACAGGAGCAGATGTGCATGCAATGGATCTGGTCCATGGCAAAGGACTGAAGGACTGGGTTTTGAAGACTGGCAGGTTTGAGACTTTAGTCCGACTGCGGCGGCTGCAGGCTCGTCCTGTCGCTGAACAGGTTTGTGAGAGCTATGTCCCCGAGTGGCCAGAGCTCAAACATCTTGTCGCTAAAGCTATGGCTCCTAAATCTGCCACTCAGAAACTTCGGCAGCAACTCAGAGACAGTCTTTCCTTTAGTTGTCCTCGCGATCCACAGGACAATGGAGTTTTGGACCATATGGTGCGTATCACTACCAGTATTCACAGTCCCCTGGTGGCAGTGGGCTGCCGTCCGTTCCCCCCCACCAGCCCCCCTGAAATGGGGAGGCGACGTCTGGCTGTACCTGAACTGTTAGCTAAGCACAGTGAGAAGGAGCTGGAGGAGAGCACAGTATCTCACAGCATTGGCTCAATGACCTCAGCCTCTCCCTCCTTAGTGTCTGCCACATCTGTGTCACTCACCTCCTGCTGCTCCGAGAGGAAGGAGAGCAAGACAGGCCACTTCATCCCACGCAGCATGGCACACAGGAACAGCATCTTCCCTTCCGGATGCATCCCTAAGATCGAAGTGACCAGAACTGGAGACCCCACTCCGAAAAAACAGAAAAAGAAAAAAATCCAGAAGGGTTACCTTGAGCCTCCTATATGGAAGTACAAAGAGGCCAAAGTGGAGAAGAAGAGAGAGAAAAAAGAGAAGGAGAAAGAGGAGAAGAAGAACAACAAGGACAAGAACAGTAAGAAGTCAGGTAAAAAGTCCAGAAAAAGTAAAGGGTGATGATATCACAGAATGTGTACTTCACACATAAACGGTGCCACAATGTAAAAGATAAGATGAACTCATCTGAAACTCTGCTGACATGAGATTACATGAGTCAGTCAGCAAAATTCAGACCATTGATATTAAATTTACTCCATTGGTCACTAATGATTTGTGAAGTTTTGTTGCTTTTTGATTCTAATTTCATGTAGCACTTAATGAGTGTTAGTACAAACAGACATACCTCACTGAATGCAGTCATCACAGTAACTCACTCCTCACTTTCCAGATGCTTGGAGTGTCTCTTCTGCCGGGTCAAAGCTACTGAAATTGCTGCTTGCACTTAAAATGCTCTATGTAATTAAGACTCAGGTAGAAAATATGTCTATGCAAAACAAATGGACTGTTTTACAGAGTCATGCTCAGGAATGACAGGAATCGTGACTGCAAAGACGATGTGTGATGGAAATTTACAACCAAAACCGTCATATGCTTTATAGTAAACATGTAAATGATCAAATGGGGCTGCACAGTTCATCGTGATCAAATTTAAATTAGTAAATCACAAACACTACAGTTATTTGGCCTAATATCTTCATGGGGTCTGTTTAGACCACTACGAAAATGCTCTGGAATTTCATATTAGTTCAGATTTTAAAACAAATATGAAATCCAGGTGCTCTCATCTCATTATGTCTAATCTAATCTAATCTTGAATTTCTCCTTTGGGTATGAATAAAGTTTTTGTCTATCTAGGTGCAATGAGAAAAAATATTTCTCCAAAATTGTGCAGTCTTATTATAAAATAAAACTAATATTGACCTGGTCATGTTTGAAGCAAGAGACAATGAATCTTCCTTGTGTTTGAAGAATAAAATGTTATTTTTCTCTTGTCCGTGTTGTACTTCGCATCATAAAAATAACTATAGCTGTATCTTATAAAAGCAGCTTGTAGTTTTAGTCAGTGTGGTCCCTGGTGTAACGTGGGGTGACCTTTGAACCCGGGTCAGTAATCTCTTAATCCAATATGGAGTAACTTTACATAGCAATTACTTAATACAAAACAGTGGCTCGTGATTAGACTGAGTTTTTAGTCATGTTATTTTTAGGTAATGAGTTCAGGCAGCGGTGAACTTCCTTTTCAAATAGAGAAGCAAAAAAAAAACCTCTCCTAAGCAAAAATATATTAACTAGTTGCGGACAGATCCAATGGCACAATGATTAAGGGGCTTGGACTTTGAGGTCGTAGTAGGGGTGGGCGAATAATATCTTGAGGTTTTGGGGGACTTTCTCGATATGGATAATCTAGCGACCATCAAAAACATGCTAAAATGTGCTGGGAAACATATTAATTTAGATCATCAAAAAGATAAGACTCAGGTAAAGCAAGTAAAGTACACAATTACTAAAATACTCCTCTATTACGAGAACCTTACTGACAGAATAACGTCCTATTTCTGCATTTCACTTAATTGGAGGCGCTGCAGGCAAAACTCAATTCCATTTTCAGGTTTTGGACCAGTTTGATCTCGTAACATTCCCATCTTTGACTGTCTTTTACAATAAAGAGTGTAATTATTGCACTGATTCAACATTTCTACATTGAACTATATGGGAAATTGGAACTTCAGCAACCATTTTCTCAAAATTCACTTTAGTAGCTCCGACAGACTCCAAACGTTCCAGTCTTGTACTTAACAATATAAATTCCTAGCCTGATTTATTTAGTTAGTTAAGATAAGATAGTTCTTTATTGATCTCACAATGGAGAAATGCACTTGTTACAACAGCACTTAAGACAGGATCACACAGGGGGGGTGGAGAAATAGTCAGAAAAATGTGCTATCAAGAAGAGTAGTAGGTCTGCAAAAACCGGTAATAATAGTACTATATTAAAAAATAAAATGAAAATACAAATAAATATCTCTTAGCATCTACCAATAAAAGCAACTTAGACATCTCTTATATACACTGAATAACAGGAATAAGATATATGTGTAATAACTGCTTACATTCAGGTGGTTGATTGATAAAGTGGCGTTGTAAAGACTGAGGTTATTGCACATATTAAGCAATGTTATTACACTTGGAATTGCACATGGATAAAGTGACATTGCATGCACTGTCAGCACTGAGGTTATTGCACATATCTGATGTGTAGTATGCAACTCCACAGCGGAAGTAGGCAGACCTACTGTATGTCGTTGATTGCTACATTACTGTAAAGTTGTGAAAAATGTTAAACTCATCCCCATGAAGAATTTAGATGTCAGAAATCCGTCAGGAAGAGGATGAGTTTGGACCACAAAAAACAATTTCAAAATGTAATCGTGTACAGGTAAGGGCCTTTAACCCTCGCAGACCCGCGATATGAGACCCGCGACACCCACATTTTAGCGAATATAATTGTTGTAGAGACTTACTGTTTTTTGCATTGGAAAGAGGAGGGTTGGAGCTTTAAAATGGTTGTGTCGAAAATTCATGTTAAAAAGTGCTAAGTTAGCATTAGCAAAAAACTGCTGACTCTGCACTTTATAAAATCGCCCCGGGGATTTCAAAACGCTACGAGATAAAAACTTGGGTCTGAAAACTTGACTTCTTCATCCTGAAAATGTGTCTTTGGTCAGCGGCCATCTTGTTTTCTGTTTATATAGAACATGGAGGACTAAAGTATGGAGTAACATTTGTGGATCTGGGACAATTTTTTTTTTTTTCCTCAAAAATGTGAATATATGGTGAATAAACATAGATTTCACATAAACGGTCAGGTTTATATCCTTCTATGTTTATAGAAGCATATTTTAGTGGAATAATAATCAAAAAAGTGCTATGAGCGCCTACATTTTTTTGTGATTTTTGTCAAAAATAAACATTTCTACAGTAACTACAGCCTTTATCTTCCATCTCCTGGGCCAGGTCTAACCCACAA
>OMNZ01047185.1:1881-12071 GCA_900303255.1 Lesueurigobius sanzi | reverse complement strand
CTAATAACTTTAACATGAATACAATTAAAGGATATTTTCCATCCATCCACCGTCTATCTGCCTATAGCTGCCTGGATCACATTGCACCAGTCCCTTATGGCTCCTCCTGCATGCTCCTTCACCTCTGGACTTAACAGTCCTTGATGATCTCATCATAAGGGGCTTCTGAACCGCTCTTGGTCTGACCCGTCACGTAGGACCTGTTTGCTATGGGAGACCCTTCCAGGAGCATAATGCCCCAGACCACAGAGCTCCTAGGATAATTCAGGTGCTCAAACTCCTCCACCACGATAAGGTGGCAGTTCGAGGAGGGGTAGAGGATATTTTACATAATGTAAATGTTGTACATTTTGTTTTGATCCAAATTTCTAACTTCTTTTGTGGCTTTACATATAGCCTATAAGTGGTGATTAAAGCTAACTGCATCTGCTGGGACTTCATACTTGATTGATAAAAGGTCCAGCATTATGTTTTATTCAGGTGTTTTCTCTGCTGTAGGACATCCACAACCTTATGTGATGCCTGGCACAGAGAGTTTTAAAGTATAACACAATACATAGAAACCAGAACTGTCCCCCACATTTCCAAAGCCCATTAAAACTTTGGCAGCCTCCAAATACTTCAGCTGTTTGGTATCTTTCTGGGTGCTTTGCTCACAACAAGGAGAATAGGAAACATATTTGACATTTTGCAAACTCTTCAAAACTAGGACGAGCTTTCCTTCTATCCAGATGCTCCCACACTGAATAACAAAGAGATAAACAAAACATTGGGTGTTTAGTTTATCAAGAGTCGACTGTCCAAAGCAGGATATTGCAATTTTCTTTTCTACTTTTGAGTGTAGAATATAAAATGTTTGAAAAAGTAACACTCTGAACCCCAATAATGCTATTTATTTATTCATTTTTTATCATCTCTGGACACATTGTTCTTGATTATATAATCCTGACACACTCTGTATGTACGGTAATGAAAAACAAGGTTATTGTGGGTCTGGGATAAAACAGAGACAAGTTTGAACAAAAATATTACATTATTATCAGGAGTATGGCACCTGCGTCAGTATTGTGAAGTATTGTGAAAGGAATATGGCACCATATTTTGTTTTTTTTTGGGGGGGGGGCAGCTAATGGACTTTTCTTGAACACAAAGTCAACATTTACGCCAAAGTTTGCGCTCGCAACACAAAGTGAACCTGTTATAACCTGATGATAATCCAAAGGAACAAGCATTGAACTTCGGTAGTCATTCTCTAATTGTCCATTCTAATCAAGAACTATGAGTAAATCTACTTATTATTGTCCTTTCCATTCACTGTGTTCATTTGACTTTTGTATATGATTTATGTAATGACAATATCCAATAGTTGTTCAGCGCAGCAGGGGACAACTAATGGGTTGATTCCACAAGTGTAAAAATATATTGTGGTCAGCGACTTTTATTTGCCGTGCCGTTGTGCTGTTTTCTTAAGCTCAGGCTGGATATAGTTGAAGGAGGTATGCAGGGAACTCAAAAATGAGATCAGAAAAGCAAAATGGAAATACAGGACAAGATTGAATGCACTGTTTAGCAGGGGGGACATAAGAGCAGCTTGGAGAGGAATGAAAAAGAAAAAAACAATGCCCTCAATTAATCAGCCCTCTTCTTCTAAAGGAACTGTAACACTCTCTGGAATAAGTAACCCAGATCTACCAAATGCTTTTAATGTCTTTTTCTCTCGGTTTGAGAGATCCGATTTCTCTCTCTATCTCTCATCTTAAGCAGTCACTTGTTCCTTCAAATGATTTTTCCCTGTGGGTGCCCAGTCAGAGTCACTTAAATAAAGTGGCAAGGCCCTGGCTCGAACTCGCGACCTCCTGCTTACGGAATAATTACGCTAGCCTACTAAGCTAGGCGGGGAGTGTATTTGTTACAGGTTAAATCTACTGCCCCGCAGCACCCACGAGATCGGCGCCTATGTACTGGCTGTCTGACACACGTGGGTGCTCAGTGTTTTCCATGGGTGCTCGAGCCATGAAGCACCCACTGAATCAGCGCCTATGTAGACCTTAACAAGGTGCGTGGACCTGACAGTATCTGTGGGCGCACTCTGCATTTTTCCGTGGATCTACCTAGTGGAGTGGTTACTCATCTTTTCCAAATGTCACTGGATTTGGGCCAAATCCCCAAACTTTGGAAAACCTCTATTCCCATCCCCAAATGCACTAGACCAACTGAGCAGACGAAAATATTTTAGACCAATTGCCCTGACCCCACTGATCATGAAAACCTTTGAAAAACTTCTAAAAGGAATCATTTTGCCCTACACGGCTGGTAATATCGACCCTCTACAGTTACCAGCCCGGTAAAGGGGTTGAGAATGCAAAACTTTTAATTATGGACAAAGTTCTGAAGCATCTTGAGGGCCCCAAAACATTTGCTCGGCTCCTATTTGCTGACTTCTCATCGGCTTTTAACAAAACCTTTCTAACTCACAGATCAGCTCTTGATGCTTCTCTTAGACTTTTTAACGAACAGAGTCCAGTGGGTGAATGGAAACATGTCTGATGCTCTTGTATCCAATACCAGGGGCCTCATTTATAAAGCTTGCTTAAGCCCTAAGCACGGCACCTCTGCGCCATACGTGGTATAAAACCCCCACTAGGTGTCAGACTTTGCTTATCCCTATGGCAGCTCTGACCATGGCTTAAGTCTTAAGCAAAGTCTGCACAAGCACAAAGTCGGGGGGAAAAGGCGACACTCGTGGAGACAGAGAGAAGCGGAGACAGAACCAGGAAATGTTTGATCCCTTTTTTAATTTAAATCCAACAAACGTTAACGTGAAAAATAAGACAAATTGTTAAATCCGCACTTCCTTATTTGAGCAGGAAGTGGACAGGACGTGGATGTTAGATTTTTATAATTTAATTGACATCTTATGGTGTTTAAACTCGTGCACTCTTGTGCACGTGCGAGCGTGGCACACTGGATATTTATGCATGGGCTGTGAACTCAAAAGTAGAGACCGCAATTTGTGATGGATTTATGAATTTCAGGTCGGACAAAGGCGGACATACAGACCACCTGTAAAGTGCACGTAGCGCGCACACGGCTCTAACCGTGCACGGAGCTTCTCGCAATGGGCCGGTTCCTGTGCCCCCCAATAACACCAACCTCTACATTTCATCACGCGAAACCTGTCTGCTACATCATGGCATTTTCCTCTCATCAGTTTGACACAGCGCTCACCTTCAGCGCTGATAACTTAAGGATAAACTCGCTCATATCAGCAAATGGAATACAGATGGACTCAGGGATGAATGAATATTGCCAAAACGAAATAGAGTTTTAGTCAGCCTACTGCTGAAGACAAGCAGTTTATCATTTTTATTGTTAAAATCCCATCAATAGACTACTAAACAAAGATGCACACATCTCTCTCTCTCCCCTCCCCCCTCTCTCTCTTTTTTTCTCCCCTTCCTCATTTCCGTCTCCCTCCCTCGTGCGCTCCACATTTCTCGGAAAAGCCCACTCATTAGTAAAAAAAAATTGTCAAATCTCATTCATGAGCCACTTTGCATTGACCTTTTATGGTGAAATGGGGGCGTGGCCAGGGCGTGGCGTGAGGCGGGTTCACGTGCGCAGATTCCTTCAGCAGGTGAGATCTATAAAGCACAGATTGCTTGGAGACGAGCTCAGCAGGGCTTTATGAATCTCACTTTTCTATGGCGTGCGCCAAATGTGGCCACTAGGCGGACACTCTTGCTCAGCAAAAAATCTACGCAGCTGGTTATAAATGAGGCCCCAGAACTCCACAGGGACGCATGCTCTCAGCTCTCCTCTTTATACTCTACACAGACAGCTGCATAAGCCCTAACGAACAAACACACCTTGTCGTCCTGTCCCTTCTCCAGGGGGATGATCATGCATCTGCACTTTCTTCCTGCATCACCCGGTGTGACCACAATTTCTTAGACCTAAATGTCTCATAAACAAAAGGAGCTTATTGTAGACTTTAGGTAAAACAAAAATAAGCATATAGCCAGTGTCATACACTTTGAAGAGGTGTAAATAGTCCAAAACTACAAGTATTTGTGAACCGTGTTTGGCGACAAACTGAAATTTGACGTGAACACTGATGTCATTGCTAAGAAAGGGCGTAAACTCCATTCACTTGCCATCAGTGAAAGGATACTCAGAGTTTGCTACTGTTCCTACATTGAAAATGTTCATGAGTTTTCTTTCATTTGTTGGTTTCATGTGTGTTCTAAAATTATTGATGTTAGACAGAGAGATCTGGCCTCACTCTGGGAGAGCCGGGTAATCAAGAATGGTGGTCAGATCAAAGGCACATTTTATCATCATGTTTTAGCTTAATGCCCTCAGGTCGGCGATAACACCTGCCTGTGATCAGAACGCTATTCTAAATCATTTATCCCTTCTGCTATTAGGCTTTTAAATCGCTCAATTCTAACTGATGCTCTGTGTAAATGGAATGGACTGACCTCTGTTAAGCCTTGTGTGAACTGTGGTGGCACATGCTTGCCTGTTGTATTTGTCTGGCCGGGTTGCTGCAAATAATTGCCCTTCATGGGATTAATAAAGTTTTGTGATTCTGATAACCCCAGCTCCGACTATGGCTCTCCGGTACTTGTCCTCACAGCTCCTCAGACTCAACCACCACGCACATCCTTCCCACTCCCACCACCAAACACACAGGAACAATAACCTTTTCGTAATCTGAAATCACTCTCTCCTAACTCTCTCTCCACCTCCTTATCCAACGTCATCACCAGCTTCTCCCTCCCCACAGATCCTAACACTTCTGATCCTGTCCATTTCTAAAACCACACATTCTCCTCTGGCCTCAACCAGATTGCCCCTCTCAAAACAGCCACAGTCTCATTCCCCACATCAGCCCTATGGTACACCCCAGAACTCCACACTCAAGTTGATCGTCTCCATCGGAAAAACGGTCTCACTGTCCATGCCGAAGCCTACAAACATTCTGTCATCTCTCAATTCCACCAACATCTTCACTCTTTCCACCTGTATGAAACTTTTCAATCCAGATTCCGCTCACACCACAGCACAGAAACAGCCCTCCTCGAAGCCACCAATGATCTCCAACGTTCCACCTCCAATCCTCCTCGACCTCTCTGCTGCTTTTAACACCATCGATCACACCATCCTCCTCCACCGCCTATGTCGTCACAATCTACATGCTTCCCCTCGGTCAAATCATTCGGCAACAAGGACTCCATTTCCACTGCAATGCCGACAACACTCTACTCTACATATCCACCAAATCCATCACCCCAGTCATCCTCTCCACCATCACAAACCGCACAGACATTAAATGCTGGATGGACACTAACTTCCTCAAACTTAACAACAATAAAACAGAACCTTTCATCACCGGATCCAAATCCCTCCTACCAAGTGTACAGAATTTGACCCTCCTCATCGCCCCCTCTGTACGCAACTGTTGGATTATTGTATATATTTTATCTTCTATTATCAAGCTGTCTTTGCTCTGAGTTCCAGTAAAAAGTGTTCATGTCTGTATCGGCCGGGGCGCCTGGCCGCAGCCTTGAGGCAGGCCTTGAGACAAGAGACATCTGCTGTGCCCATGGCTGCATGAGGACTGATAAGCAGATACAAACTTAGGCTCATCTCAATACTTTCTGTGATTTTCCACTTTGCCTGTAATTTTCCACTGGTCGGCCATTGTGTGCTCCCTCCCTTAGGGCCAAGTCAGTGTGTTTGTAACTAGGGGCGTGAATCTTAATAAAAGTAAGGCGACAGGAAGCCCAGAGATTATAGTATAGAGATACTGACTAGTACCTTTGTGACTGGGTCTTTATTTCTGTGCGGTCTCTCCTTGCAAGTAAAACTATTTAATCTGTTTTGTCTTTCTTTCCTACAATATTATACAGTTTATTGGCACACCAGCCCCAACAGCAACCTTGGCATCACAATGGACTCCACCCTCTCATACCAGACACACATAAACCATATCACCAAGACATCCTTCTTCCACCGCCGCAACATCGCCCGTCTCCGCCCCTCCCTCTACCAGACCCCAGCTGAAATACTCATCCACTTATTCATCACCTCCAGACTCCATTAGTGCAATAGCCTTCTCTATGGACTTCCCACCACTCATCTACAAAAACTGCAATACATCCAGAACTCCCCTGCCCGCCTCCTCACTCACACCCGGTACAGAGAACACGTCACCCTCATTCTCCAACAGCTCCACCGGCTCCCCGTTCAATATCGCATTGAGTTCTATACTAGTTCCATGACTTGTGGAAAAAAAAGTTGTCACAATCGCTCCCCATAGTAGTCATCATGGCCTAGTTTCAAAGTAGGCCAGTCAATCCACTGAGAGTGAATCCCTCTCATTATATCCATAGCACAACTGCCGGTGTTTGTTTTATTCATTTAAAAATAATAATGGCAGCCGTGTTCGTACTTCACACCCAGAGGGTCCCAGGTTCAATTCTCAGGCCGGACGGGTCCTTTCTGTGTAGAATTAGCATTTTCTCTGTGTCTGCTCCGGTTTTCTCTGGGTGATCCGGTTTGCCCTACCACTAAAAAACATGTGCAATAGATCAGGATGAATGAGAGTGTGTTTGCGAGTGCGGGACAAAGGATCTCAGCAACCCGAGTTGGATAATAATAATACATCAAACTTGAAGTGCTTTTTTGGACACTCATAGACGCTTTACATAAGGAAACACAACATAAAGACAGCTGTGTGGAAAGAATGAATTAAGTAAAAGCCAGTTTGAACAGATGGGTTTTGAGGACTGATTTAAAGTTCAGTAGTGAGTTTCTGATGGGTTGTGGGAGTGAGTTCCAGAGGGTGGGGGTGGCGGCGAAAGCCAACTGCAGCAATCCAAGATCTATTTGCTAAGTTCAATACAAGTGGCGACTTTTGTGGCAGCGTATTTAGCATCAGAGTCCTGTAATGGTTTATCATTAAACTATGGGCGTGTTCTCATTTGTTGGTTTGCCAAACTCAGTCTCCTTGGTTCATCCGGATCAGCCATATTGATTCTGTTCCTTCTTTGGCTCGAATTGTTGACGCCAGAGTCAGTACAAATGTCTGAATTCCCAAGAAAGTCTACCAAGATTTGCTTTCAGTGGACCAATGTAGAAGCATGGCCAGACTGTGAATGTGTTGCAGTTACATCAACACAATGCTGATCTCTTTTGTGGTTCACAACAACCCGACATATACAAACACATGTCAGATAACCACAAAACTCAATTATTCAAAGTACAAATGTCACAGGCCGTAGGACACGTTTGACGTTTGAATCCTGATTTAGCCTGTCCACCTAAAATATCTCGCTGACCTTTGTAAGCATGCTATATTCAAGAGATGTCTGTCATTAAACGCTAATATCCCCAAACAACTTGCATCGACAAATATCAATGTTTGGGGTCTGGTTCAACATTCTGGGGTCAAAAAGGCAAGTATTCAGAAACAGTAAGTCTCAAACGGCTCAAAGACACGGTGCTCAATGTTTACAATGTCCTAATGTCTGTTACAGACCAGAGAACTGACCGTCCATGAGCAGTGCCATGCAGCCGAGTGTCATCCAGCGCTCTCCTAAAACAATACATGCATTCAGTGTGTGTTGGCCTTAAAGCAAGCAGTAACTACAGGTGATCCAGGGTTAGTATCATTTTCCAGGACCAATTTAGCTGGATTCTGAATCCCAGTCAAAAGTCTGGACAATGGGACTGTCACAAATGCTGAATGGATGAAGTTAACCTTGTTTACTCAACAAAGTGTCTAAAGGTGCCCACACACTTGAGGATTTTAAATCTTTTGAGACTAAAGATCTGTGCACAGACCACACACACACACTTAAGAACAGACATGAAGACACACATATACACACATGAGGAGTCCCACCACAGATCATGCCATGAGAGAAAGTTTTTATTGAGCCATGCCTCCTCAGACTAAAAATCTGGCTAAAAATCCTCTAGTGTGTGTCCAGCTTAAATTGCCTTCAGATGATATGATATGGGAAATAAGGTCTGGGGAAGGTTAGGGCCAACAATTGGGAATTTGTTACAACATGTTTAAAGATTGAGACTGTCTGTATTGTACTTAACTGCAAGTTCTGACCCGCACTTCTTCAACGAGGCAATACTACTTGACAAAAGATAAGTGAGTTGAAGGGAATGGACTTTTACGCTCCCATCACTGACCGAGAACCATACGGGCATAATTATTGGCCAAGAGATAAAAGATGCTTTCAACTTCTGGGGCTTAAACCTGTGCTGCATCTGTTCTAAACATCTGTCTCATTCAGCCTGAGCAGGAAGATATGGAGCTGCAATTACGGCAGACATAATGTGCTACCGTGCCTTCAATAGAAATACACTGACACTGAGGATGTTGAACTCTTAGACAAGGCTTCTCTTATGGTATGCTATCTACTCACGCCAGATGGTCCTGATGTACGTCGTGTGAAGAAGAAAAAACCTACCTACGAAGAAAACTTTCACTGCATTCTCAAGAGCAGCACCTGCATTACTATCCCACAAGTCAGAAAAGGACAGAATACAAGCAGAGCTCACTTCCTACCTACTGGATCAGCCCAACTTCGACTTCAAGACTGGCAGCACACCAACAGCGGCTGCATATTCATGTTGGCGACTGGAAATGCACAAGTAGCGCGACACCAATGACGGTGACTACATTTGCATAGAGTTGAACAAACTCTTATCAGACACCAGCGCGGCTCACACACTTCAGCTGCTTCGCTCCTGCACTTGGGAGGACTGGCGACGGAGCTGGAGCGAGCTGAGTGAAGGAAAGTGAATTTTCTCCATGTGAGTGCGCCATCAGGCTGTTTCCCAAAGCCTAGGTACCATGCCTTGCCTCCGAAGTCACTTTCTTCCAATCCAAGGCACGTTGCAGCTGATATGTCCAGCGAAGTACAATGATCCATAATGTACAACTACAGCAAAATCCTGACTGCTATTGAATTTCTGTTCATGACAAGCTTACGTAGCGATGGAAAAACTAGCC
Source organism: Lesueurigobius sanzi (assembly GCA_900303255.1). Taxonomy (NCBI): domain Eukaryota; kingdom Metazoa; phylum Chordata; class Actinopteri; order Gobiiformes; family Gobiidae; genus Lesueurigobius; species Lesueurigobius sanzi. The sequence continues at coordinate 3,028 of OMNZ01047185.1, read as the reverse complement.
TGCTTCTCATCCATGGTTTAAGTGTACATGGACAAAACTTGCCTCGTATACATTTATCTGACATAGCTCCAAGTTAGACTCCTCTTTGTTTCTGTCGCTGCAGCCGTCGCCATGCATGCTGTTGTGGAGGCGGAGAGAGCACATGAGGGAGCAGCGGAGGGAGAAGGAAGTGAATCACAGTGAAAGAAAATATAACAAATTACTTGTGAATGTTTTTAGCTTGAGAATCGAAACATAAAGGGCTTTACAGATTAAAATAGCATCAAACCCCACATAGAGAGTACATTACAACAATCACACTCCCACAAATACTCACCCCACCCCCTCCGTATAACCATGCAAATGTGGTAAAACATCCACAGAGGTTGAAACAAAGAGCATAGTGAACACGAGGTGGAGTACAGATGGTCCGTGTGAGGAAACGGCATCAGAGGAGCCGTCTGCACCGCGAGCAGCACATCAGCAGCGGTGGCCAGGGCACAGACGCAGGGCGCCCAGAGGAGGTGAGGCAGAGACACCCAACCTCCACCCAGGCACCCACAGGACAGCACTAGTGATGGGACTTATGGCTCTTTGAAGGGAGCCGTTCATTCGGGAGCCATTCACCTAAAAGAGCCACTCAAAAGACTGGCCCTTTGCATTATTTTGAAAGACCAATGTTTTATTCATAAAATAAACACTGAGTTTAATGATACATTAAATGTTAAAGATGTTTAATTGGTGGAACTGTCTTATAGTAAAAAAGGAAAAAAAGTCCATCTTTTGCCAACAACTGCTGACGGTGCAGAGGGCTCCCTCAGAGGAAACACCGGGAGGACCTAAACCTAATAAAACAAAAGTAAAGTCAAATAAATCAAAAATATAACAAATCCTTTTTAACCATGACTCAAAGACTATCTCTGAATGCATTACATATAAAGACTATATCTCTTTTCTATTCTACGGCTTTCTCGTTGGGGCTATATCCCGCTCAGCGCAGTCTGTTTGCTTCTTATTTTAGACACGAAGTGTTTGCCTTGACAGTAATCTGAGGGAGTTTAGCACTCAGAGCCTCGACTATAGAGACGCTCCAAAACAGTCCAAGTCCATTTATTCTCTAAAGCTGCTATCAGTAACCAACAGCTGAAACATGTGAATACTTCAATTA
>OMNZ01047170.1:10058-23010 GCA_900303255.1 Lesueurigobius sanzi | reverse complement strand
TACATAAATAACCCACCTACGGCACGCGCTTACTGGAACTCAATCAATAGACTATTTACAGCCAAATTACCACTTTTATTGTGGCAAGTAATTGTCTGCCAGTTCAATATTTATTTGCATGTCGATACCAGAGATTGATTGAAACAAAGGAAAACAGATGGAACGGCTGCAATAACAAAAGCCAAATTAATCTTTGGCCAGCTCAATATTAATAACAATTTGATACGGTGTTTAAAATTTGACGGTGCGTTTTAGTTCATTTTACAGCACGCAACAAATTCAATACTTACTGTATATTGGTGTGATTCTGGTCTTTGATAACAGCAAGTGCTAGAATGTTGTTTACGCTTGTTATAAACACAAGTGCATTGCATTGTTCATTGTGCAACTGGAAACAGGAGAATTGAATGATATGTTTGAAAAGAAAGTAGTTCTATGATGGTTTTTATGTGGTATTATCCTACTGCCTTCTCTCCAGGCATTGACAAAAGCTGTGGAGGATGAAATGAGGTCTATTCAAGTTGCATTTTATCAATTAGGCAGAACATTATGACCACTAAATAGACTTTCTCATCATCGCTGCATCCCTATAGTGAATATGCATCAATCGGAAAAACCGGCAACTTACACTTTGTCAATGAAAAGAAACAAACAGAAAGACACACGGTGGTACTGTTTTGCTTTGCTGGTTTAAGTCTGGGATTTTTTTAAAGCCAAGACAACGTGAACCGTTTGCGTAATATTTGGTGGCCGCTTTAATCCGGCCCCTTTTACTCGAGCACATGACAGATTGGACTCGGCCTCGTCACACGCCCCCAGGTGAAAACAAGATGCTAATGGAGTCTGACATGTTGTGGACATGGCGAGGCGCACAGCGGGGTTAAACGCTCCCATCAGTCATAAAAGCTTTGTTCATAAATACCCACAAGAATAAACACACATTTATTAGCAGATTCAGACACTGTACGCACCTCATTTGCAGACAGGAGATATTTATTAACACTGCAGGCAAGACTTGTTTAGGGCTGAAACAGCAAATCGAATTATTGTCAACTAATCGATTGCTGAAATAGTTGTCAACTATTTTAGTAAGCGATTAATCGTTTCTGAGATACACAGACTAAAGGTGGCCACACACTACAGGATTTTAAATCTTGCTCAGACCACACACACTTAAGGACACACATACACACACATGAGGAGTCCCACGACAGATCATGCCATGAGAGGAAGTTTTTATTAAGCCACGCCTCCTCAGACTCAGAAAGACTAAAAATCTGGCTGAAAATCCTCTAGTGTGTGGCCAGCTTTAGTTATCAAAATGTTGTATTTTTTTGTGAAAAAACTAGTTTCTCTAAAGGCATTGGTTATAGAATTATTATAATATAATATAATATTGCAAATATTTTAGCTCTGATTCCAAATATGAGATAAATCTCGGCCCATAATCTAATCAGAGCAGAAAGAGGACTCTCGCTCACTCTCACTTTCTCAATCCCAGACTGAATTTTAGAGGTTCTTAGCTTTCAAATGTGGAATGACATGTGAAACTTGTACAAAGAGCATTTTACAGACAATACCTTTAAGTTTTAAGTCTTGAACTTTTGAAGGTTTATTCAGAGGAATTTTAAATATTTAATTCCTACCCTAGATGTATTCACTAACAACTAGCATATTCAAAAACTAGTCATTTAAACCTGGTTCTATCCATTATTTAGATTTTGTTGCTAAAATATTGTCAATTTTGGCCATTTTTACGCAAAACTCAAATTGACTTCACTCAATATCTTTTTTTTCCTCCCTTCTCCTGCCATGTCTTGCTCTGGGGTTAATCGGCTAATGCTAAGTTGTACCAATTTCCCCCTATCGTGTATGGGTGCCAATAGCGCGATGCGAGCTAATTACCTCCGATCACAATTGCACCAGTTCACTCGGAGCACACGGAGCCATTCTTCTGTGCCCTCGCCTGTGGTTTGATCGGGCTCCATGTCTCGTCTGACGCTCTCATAATAGCAGCCCTCAGTCGCTCTTAGGCCACTCTCAGATCAACAGTGATTATAACACAAGTCGACAGCGCAGATAGAAATGATGAGTGCAGAGTGCGAGAGACAGAGAGGAGAAGATTATATGGGAGGGAGGGAGCCATCATTCTCAAAGCACGGAAATAATTGCCTCACCAGGGCCTATATCGCTGCCCTTGTAATCTCATTAAAAAAGTCTTGTACCGCATACTTATGTACCATTAAAAGTCTTTAGCGCAATTATCAGAATCTCCAATGCAAACACTCTCTGTACCCTGCTATTTAACCCTGACTCAAGGCTGGCTCAGCTGTAGCCATCCACAGAAGCACTGCCCTTTCAGGACAATGGACAGTTCCACTTCTGCTGTCTGTACAGCAGCCTCGCCAGTGTTTCCCCCAATGAGCTGCTTTTATGAACCATAAACAATAGCCAGATCCTCACACTTTCAGTATATGTCTGTGACTGTGCAAAATGTAGACAACACCCTTCAGTAGCCAAGATGACCATTCTAAACAAATAGACATTTGTTTGCGGTTCCTCTTAATACTATATTTATTTAAAATTGTGTTTAATATGTTCAGAAACTCAGGCATTTGGTGCACAAATACAAAATGTGTCTGTAAATTTGACTTATGGCTGAGCGATATGGCAAACAAAAACATTCATGACTTTTTTTTTTGGTTGATTGCGATATATTTTTTATATATATATAATATAGCTTTTACTATTATAATTCATGGCAACGGACAAGATATATTTTTAAATGAATATTAGTGTAAACAAAAAATTGATGTTTTCCACCATTTAACACAATGTTTCCCAACCAGGGGTATGGGGGCCCCTGGGGGTACGCGAGAGGTTAGCAGGGGGTACATGGAATATAAAAAGTAAGAAGAAACAACTTGTATTTTTGCTTATTATGGTCAAAGAAAATACATTTTAAAACATTTAACTGTAAAGAGTAAGATTTTAAGAGTACTTAGCTTTCATTTACCTGATGAATTGGAGTTTTTGTCCTTCACTTTCTAACTAATCAACAAAACCATTGACGCAGGGGGGGTACTGGGAGTATAAATGAAAGGCTCAAGGGGCACGTGAGACAAAAAGGATTGGGATTCACTGATTTATCACACACATATATTTCATTGTACTCCTCCCAAACTGCAAACCACATGTCTTTACAGCCATAAAATGTACCAAACCTTTGCGCCCGTGGACAGCTACTTGGAAAAGCCTGGCGAGCTATGTTACACCGACTAGTCACCGATGATACTATACAAATACATGCCAAATATGTGCAACTATGAGCAGCATCAAGTGAGGTATACTGCTTCTGCCAGCTGACAGACCCATGCCCAATCATTAGCCCCTCCAAAAGCCAAATCCATATATTCATAACTAAACCCTGTTATTTCATCCCTGTTTCTCTTTGGTTTTCAGCCGCATAAAAGGCATAAAAATCCAGCCGTTCTCTTGAGCCTGGGCCATGGAAGTAATACCACCACAATAGCGCTGCCAGACCTGCGGGCTACTGCACACTATCCCATTGGACGAACATGCACAGTACACACAGATAATGGAGATGTCCCTGGCCCTATTTTTTACCATTATGAGAACATAGTGCTCTTAGCTAGCACTTTATCTCTCCTCTGTTCCCTTCTGTCCTACATTCCCCAGTCGCATCCCCTTTGACCTCGCTCTGTGTCGATTGTAACCTTCGTCACCTTCAGTGTCTCTATACGTAAAGAGCCTTGGTTCATCCACTAAAGCTCCACCTAATCAGCTTTTTTGTCTCTGTCCACCAACCTATTCAGCGCATTGTGCACAGCGGCTATTACTGCGCACGCTTTCAAAACCATGCAACGCCTCTAGAAGCCAAACCGGAGAGAAAAGGGACTGATTAATACAAATAATAGGAGCATTTGTTTAGGATCCACCTCCCAAATCTCCCGACTCGCCAGAACACAGACTAAATTAGCATATTTGTTGATTCAATGTGGCGGACGTCCGAGGGGCTTGTAACGAGATAAAGCTCCCTTATACCTTATCTGAGAACTTTGTTAACAAAAAGGGAATAAGTGAGCAAGGGCAGAGCGGGTCGGCGCGGGTCCGTCCCACTGAATGGTAGCTGTCTGGCAGAGGAGATAAGCCGTAGTCCCGCCCCCTTCCCCCCCTCCGCTTCATACAACGCAGCCAATCCGCACCCGGCAGCCGCTGTAAGAGCCGCTATTGCACTCCGGATGAATGGGATGCAGCGCGGAGGCCCAGGGGAGGCCATTGTTGAGCACTACACTGTCCCATAGAGCCGATCAATACACGATCAGGGCTTGATTATATCCACACTTAATTAACCTGACTGTAAGGATCGCCTGTCACACTCCTGCTGCCGAGACAAACACATCTGGCTAATGCCTTCAGAAAGAAATTGGTTTCAAAATCATAAATTACCAACGTGGATAACAAATAAACCACTAAGAAATGTGACTAATAATAATAATAAGCTCAACCACTAAAAATATAGATAGTTAAAGTGATCTGGAAGTCTAAATGTAACACAGATTTTTTTAAGTGTGATAAAAATTGAATAGCCTTGAATTGTATGTAAAGTTGCTAATAATATTTATTATTAAATAAGAAGTCGTAGGCAAAGATTCTTCAGTCTTCATCTGTAGTTGAAGTGTAGGACGTTTCGATCTTTGTCCAAAAATCGTCATCAGCTTAATAAAGACTTGAACACGTTTGTGGGTCTCTTAAGGGTAAACCAGAAGGAGGAGTTAACCTCTAAGTCCCTCCTCTCTTGGAACTAAAGGTAGGAAAACATCTTAGCCTATTTGTACTTAATAGGGCTTGTTAACTCTCTATTGTCTCACCCTGGGCACTCATCTGAGGACAGTGAAGTTAAGGTTTTATCGAAAGAAAGTAGATGGTTTGAGAGGTGTCAAAGAGGCCATATTTGTTAAATATGTGCGCCATACTGGGCGAAATATGGCCATAGGGAAGTGTCAACAACCTTAGAACTTAGCCCAGGGTGAGACACTAGAGAGGTAATGAGCCCTAAGTACGAATAGGCTAAGATGTTTTCCTACCTTTATTTCCAAGAGAGAAGGGACTTAGAGGTTAACTCCTCCTTCTGGTTTACCCTTAAGAGACCCACAAACGTGTTCAAGTCTTTATTAAGCTGATGACGATCCTTGGACTAAGATCAATGTCCTACACTTCAACAACAGAGGACAGATGAAGACTGAAGAATCTTTGCCTACGATGGACAACTCCTGTATGACTGAGAACCTACACAGATACTGTATATTAGAAGTCCCTCCTTCTCTGATCTCGGCAACTAATCTGAGTCCCTGTAGACTGTGGCTTTGACCAATGACAAGAACTTTCCCTGTGCTGGCTTGCAATCTGTTGTGATCTGAAAACATGCGACCAATCAGGAAGGGAGGCCGAGGAGCTAGATGTGTTATTTTTCAAAAAAAAAATAACACATTCTCTAACACGTTCTCTCTTATTTTTGATAACTTCCATACTATCACTTTAAATCAATTGCTTAACCAAATATTAACAATTCAGTATATTTCTGTCCTAACAGAATTAACAGAAATCAAACTAAAACATGTCACCAAAACTACTAAACTTAACTGACTAAATAAGGTAATACTTTATTGATATGAGTATGTGTGCAAAACTCACACTACCAACTAATCCAATCTAATTTAATTAAATGATATATGGTATAGGCCGGTAAATATTATTTTTATTATGTGTATGTTTTTTTTTCTCTTCTGTTTTTGTGTTAATGTTAAAGAAAATCAAAAGAAATAAATTACATCGAGCAGATATGGTGTTTAGTGATTCTCACACGAGCCACTATGACCGTGAACTAAAACATTTGCACTCAATATTGGAGTAAGTCGGCATTCAATCAAGCAAAATGCAATATTACTGAGCTTGAGGATGCCAGAAATGCTGTACAAAACTTCCTGATGTGAAGATTGCATGAAACCCAAGGTTGAAAAAAAACAGTCAAAAGTAGCAATGACATAGATATTGTTCAAACATGTAGACGTGTCTATAAAAGATGCAGCTGCCGTTCACCAATGGGGAAACTAAAAATGGTTCCAAACGCTGCTTATTTTTACTGACTGTCCTTACTGTCCTACAAACAACTGGGGGCTAACTGCTCCCGGGGGCCCAGTTTGCGGCTGACCTCTGCAAAAGGGTTCACAGTAACCGAAAATGATTTAACTAGCACTTCCCCGCGGGTTTCCCCCTTGACCAGAACATGTAGGCACCAGGACAAACTTTAAAAAAAAATCTAACTTTATCCCTCATGAACAGGTAACAACAAAGTCAAGAATGGAGAGGGCATCAGGGTCCCCGCGCATCCTTAAAAAAGTCTTACAAAGTCTTAAATGTGATGTTTAGAAATGTATTTTCCATACTGAGATATGTTCTTACCTGAGCTTAGACGAGTTGATGCGTGCCCTCAGCGTGCCCTCAGTTCCGTAATAGACTGAAGATGTTGTTAGCATTAGCCTCTGCTTCCGCATTCCTTTGGGGAAAAAGTGGGGTGAAGTTAGAAGCCACCAAGCTCTTCCACGTTTTTCCCTTTTTAGATACGTTTCAGTGAGTAGTTACATGATCCAAGTTACACAAAATTAAACATGTCGATTTTCTAAGCTGACAAAAAGTGGTACTGTAAGGCGTAATAACACCACAGGAGCACTTTGATGTCTGCGCAGGAATATCTTCCCTCCTAGTGCGAGACTGGACGTATTACTGCGCCTTACAATATAGTGCCACTTTTTATCTGCTTAGAAAATCGATTAATTTAACTTTGTGTAACTGTACTTGGATCGTGTAACTACTAATACAGACATATTTAAATAGAGGAATAGTGGAAGAGCTTGGTGGCTTCTAACTTCACCCCAGTTTTCTCCCAAAGGAATACGCTAACAGAGGCTAATGCTAACGTCTATTACGGAACTGAGGGCACGGGCAAAGACCAGACAGGTACACATCAACTCGTCTAAGCTCAAGTAAGAACATACTGTATCTCAGTATGGAAAATAGTGGCCTATTCCTTTAAGGTCTTAAATAGTCTTAGATTTGGCAAGAAATGCTAGACCCGGCTAGCGATGCCCAATGCTAAAACATCTCACTGCCACAAAATGATCTTAAGTGCAACAATACAGATTGTTAGCTTGGTGAGTCAAGATGAGGAAAAGTCCACACTGAACCTGGACTCTTTTAAAGCTTTTCATATGACACAAGTCACACCCGAAGCGCTTCACACATGAAAGGGAGTACTGTAAGTCTTTTACTTATCAAGATATCTTGTTTTTTGTGGGTAAATAATAGTAATAACAAATATTGGAAAGAGGTTGCCAGAGAAAGACCCACGACCCACTGAAAATTATTCGTTATGTTTGCGTCCCGACCCGCCAGTTGAGAACCACTGCTCGAGGTGATATCTGCCTTTTTGTCAGTAACTTGCAAACATTAGCCAAAACAATATAACACCGTAGAGAAAAGACAAGCAGAAACGCCTTCCCCTACTTCTGGGTAAACAGTGTGATGACACAATCTGATCTCTGACAACCATTCTCACCGACACTTATCGACTACAGGCGATGTTTTAAAAATGCAATCAGTCTGCCATGTTACATTCAAGTGTCTGTCCTGGTTGCTTTTACTGGGAAGATTTATCCGGTGTGGTACCAAATATATGTATTGTACAAGCATTATTACATCACATAAAGTCAAAATTGAGTCCTGCTGCAGTTTGCGTTCACTGAGCACCGAGAGAGGCTTAGTCACTTCCAGAATGAATTTAATGTATTCTTCAGTAACGCAAGCCTCAGCCAGTGCCTCCACAGAACTATTGTTTCAAACACAATCACGAGGCAATGCAAATCACCTCGTTCTCTCAAATGCACACTACATTTTCATTATAGATCAAAGATGACATCATTAAAGGTCCGTGGCTCCATTGGCGGTGGTAAAAGACACTGTACACGGCTCATAAGGCATTGTTAGGAGTGTGTAAGAGTATAATGGTGCGGAGAAATGTGAGGTTTACTGTAGTTTTAAAGGTTATGCTTGAACTGTCTAGAATAAACTACAGATTCATATCAACCCTACGTTCTTTGCGTTTTTAAAAGTTGTGCTCGAATAGAGAAGAAGAGAATATGGGAGGATTTGGAAAGTGTTGGGATTTCAGTGAGTTTCAGGAGGAGTAGTTCGGAGCGTCTTCAAATCAGATGCTTTTGTGAGACTGCAATGGTCAATGAAAAATGCTCAGACAAAGGAACAGAAAAAAATGACTCTTGCAAGATAGTAGATTATGAAAGGTGTCAAAACGCATTGTAATAAACTATAGGCGCATAATCCTCAGACACAGAATTGCAAGCTATCCCATTTAAACACTGCGGCTGATGGATGGGTCAGGTGCAGAGTTCACCATCTTGGAGGCATATTTCAGAATACCTTCATATTACAATTGGTTCTTTTGTAGCTTTATATAGAAGAGGGCAAAATAGAATAGCCACATACAGTATGTACAATCAAGGTCTTGGCACTAACAAGTAGTTCTAAAACAATCTTTATCCATTGTGGTCAACCTTCTCTCTGAACCCAGATTTTACAGGATGTCCATGATTCGATTAAAAGTGTCCCTTTATGCTGTTGCTCTAAGGACAATTCATCAAGCCAGCTGTGCATCCGCCACAGGCTTCAGGACTCTCGCTCTGTCTCTCTCCCTCTCTCTCTCTCTCTCTCTCTCTCTCTCTGGCGGCCACATCCTTTTTTCTTTCACGGAAGCTATTCTCCTCAAAATCCTGGTTAGCGAACAGATCTTTTATCTGGCCCAGCTGAATTAATATAGTTGATAGGACAAACATTGTCAATCTGCCGGAAGAATGGAGCGGACTGAATTCAATCTGAGCAGACAATGTCAGGGGAGAGCGGTGCGAGAGGGTGCCACTTTAGCCAGGCTTCAGTGTGTTGAGGTGATTGGGCCTGACAAAAGGGTCATGCAGAGCTCTCATTAATGTTTGAGAGGTTCTCCAATCTAACAGCCACTTTTCAATCACAACTTTTTCAAATCACAAGAAGCTGAGCTTTTTTATGAAATGGATGCCTCAGCATAATGTTGTTTCTTGTCAATTGAAGTTGGCATTATGTGTCCTCCTTTTTCCCAACACAGCTTTTGTCAAAGCCTCTTTACTGATCTTCACTGTGATTGGACGCACTTTAACCCTGTCTTTTCTCTGACTGTTAATGTACACAGTGTTCTACTGCTTTATGGCAAATATGGATCTTGTCATTAGGCTGTTAAACGGGGTGGGCATTTGTAATATGAAAAGCTGTAACATAAATGATTAAAATGATAAAATAATTTAAATGGTAGTAATGTTTAGAAGTTAAAAAGATTTAAAAACTGTAAAACAAATGGGGTGGAGATTAATTTGGGAGGTTTTGGGGAGAACATTAAATGGGAGTGTGATTTGTTGATAATGGTAGTATTAACTTAGAAGAAAGGTGTTAGTCCAGTTACTGTCAATGAATAGATATAAATTGTTGGATAAAATAAAATAAAATGATTGAGGTTTTTGTCAAATAATGTATTAGTTAATATTGTTTTAAATAGGCTAATTCTAAAAGTATGTGCAGTTGTGTAGCTTAACCTTTAACCTTTGACCTTACAGATTGTAACCAAGAAATGTCTCTTTAAACTTTAAGGCAACAATGATAACGAACGCCTGGCGATTGCTAGACAGCGAATCCCATATCGACTTGGTCGAGTAGTTGACGAATGGCTACTCGACAAAGGTAAAATCATTAATTAAAATTTTAAATAAATTAATTTGAACATAAACGAGTTTTAGCTTTACTTTGTAAATAATAAAAATAAAATAAATGTACTTGTTAAACTTCAAATTAAAATGATGTGTAGAGTTAAATGTAATCTTTGATATAATAATGTATTGATTTGATAGATGTTAGCTGCTTAAATACTTAAGGTTAAAGGGACTGTAAATATAAAATAAAGTTTTTGATAAAATATGTTTAAATTACTGTAGTCTTTGTAGTTAACATTAAATGATAAATGTAAAAGTTCTACTTGAGTTCTTTAGCAGTTTCTTGTTTCACACTTAGAAGTGTAAGCTTAAACAGACACAGTCATAAATAGTCATAATCTGAATTGGCACCAGTCCCTTTAACATGATGTAAATTCGGCATATGCAGAAGTAGAGCAAAGTTAAAACAACTGAGTGCATGCTTTGTTTGAGTAATAACAGATCATGTCCTTCATTAAATGGGAGCCCTCTTCTGATTTTTGTTTTGCTTTTGAAAAGGAGCTCTCATTTCTCATGTGCCCAACCATGTCTCACTTATTTTCTTTGGTTGCTTCTGCTCGAAGGACAGAACATTTTACCTGTGCCTTGCTTAGTCAAACCATCCCAGTCCCTATCTTTCTGTTTGCATGCCTCTTTGTTCAGTCCTTAGTGCCTCTGTATCTTATGAGCCTCTGAAGGTGTTTTTTATTTTCTTATTGTAACAAATTGCCAATTTGCTATCAGTGGTGGTTTGTTATTCTTACTTAATACAACTCCCCTTTATTATTTATTTGTTCTGTCTTTTTTGTTCTTTTCCCTTTTAGAAAAACTGCATTAATCCTGTGTTGTTTTTCTTTGATTTTGTTAAGCTTTCCATTACAATATGACAATAAATTACCAGGTTTTGCCTCTCAAACCTATAATTTATTGCACTCATTAACCACTGGGCAATTGATGTATAATTTGTTCAGTTGTTTAAAAGTGGCTGAGTCCACTTGCTCAATGCTCTTTGTATATATGTAACATTGTTTTCCCACAGGGCGACAGCTTACCATCTTCAACAGTCAAACCACTATTCAGATCGGAGGCTGGGAGCGCGACCGCAGCAGATCATTCCAGGGGCAGCTCTCCGGCCTCTACTACAACGGGCTAAAGGTGTTCAACATGGCCGCCGAGGGGGACCCCAACATAAAGATCCAGGGCAGCGTGCGTCTGGTTGGCGAGTCGCCCTCCTCTATCACGCCCCAGTCCAGCACCACGGCCAACCGCTCCGAGACCTCCACCTCCATCATGGAGATCACCACGACGACCGCATCCAGCCGCAGAGTCAAGCAGACTACGCCCAGAGAGCCACAGCAGGTAGGTCCTTCTTTGGTCTGCTTTGTTTCATACATCAGCCTCTCACACTTTGTATACTCTCATCTGGAGTTGCTAGAGATAATACTTTTGAAATTGAACGTAAAGCGTGAACATTTGCCTCAGACTCTCATCACAAAGCATTTGTTATGAGCTGATCAAGAGCATAAGTTACTTTAGCCACAACTATATGAAACATCGTCTTTCATAAACCACTCTTTGCACCCTATTTTTTCATGCATATCTTTTATCTGCATACAAATCCCAGAATTCTTTGAAATTTAATGGCACATAGAGCATAGAAAGATGTTTTTTTTTGTGCCAGCAGTGAAGGCTGTTGAGAGTTATCTGTGCTGTTTACATGCCCAACAGTTTGAAAAGGAAATCATCAAATGGGAGCACAATGCTAAATGAGTCACTAACGGTGTACTACAGAGAAAGCATTAAATTGGAGAATCCTGAGAATTGAGGACTAATGACTGAAGTGGGCTGTGATTCATTTGACATTTGGAGAAGTTGCCCTTTTGAAATCTGTTCTTTAAATTGATTTTACCATTGCACTTTTCATGTGATGTTTGTCTTTTGTGATGCACCCTGTAACGAACGTAACTATAGGAAGTTCTTTGTTGCTCGTGCTCCTTCCCTGAGTGATCAGATGTGACTGTATGGAGAGTGTCTTTGATAAACATCACAGAGGTGCTTCATCATCTTTATCTGTCCTGCTGGAGAGGCACGGCACCTGCAGCAGCATATTACTTCTCAAATGTCAGGCTTTGGGGCGAGACAATGCAAAGCCAAACGCTCGAGTGAAGTGGCAGTTGCTGTATGTTACTTATCAGGAAACAGTAGCCTTTATTTTTAAGTTCCACGGAGATTTCAGAATAACATATTCATTGGAGTGCTATGCCCATAGAAGAACCTAATGTGCATTGTTACAGTGGCAGAGGAATGCGGAGCAAGGAACCCTTCAGTGTTTTTCACACTGAAGGACCATGACCCCTTGAACTATATTGGATCATTCTGTGTAGGTTCTCAGTCGTACAGGGGTTGTCCATCGTAGGCAAAGATTCTTCAGTCCTTATCTGTACTCTGTAGTTGAAGAAGTAGGACGTTTCAAACTTAATCCTAAGATCTGTGTCAGCGAATGATTGCTTGGCACGTTCGAGGGTCTTTGAAGAACTCCTACTGGTTCCTTCTTACTGTAAGAGACCCACAAACGTGCCAAGCAATCATTCTCTGACGAAGATCGAAAAGTCCTACACTCCAACTACCGAGTACAGATGAAGACTAAAGAATATTTGCCTATATTGGATAATGGCGATATTTATGAATAGTAGTATAGATGTAGGTCCATATAGACCTCGCCTTTCCTCATTTATTATTATTATAAACTCTTTATTTTTATTTTTACACACACAGAAAAAAGGAAAAACAAAACCAAAAAGGGGATACACAACACCACAACACATAAAAGTTACATAAAAACAGAATGGCCACTCAACAAGAAGAGGCTGTGAGGTGAAGTCCTTATTAATTACATCAAGAGCCATTAACAAAGTCATCTCAGTAATTATCTACCTGTGCATTATCCACAAATCGATGGTGCCAGTTATGAAAAAAAATTGTTCTACTAGTCATGCATTCCCTTCATTGCGGTGACCGAAACCACTGTTCACTGTCACTGCACTAGCATTGTCAGCAAAATCCACTTCTAAAACTGTTATTATACA